>JAUZST010009437.1:0-12988 GCA_034779995.1 Parotocinclus haroldoi
CTTATAAACTTCTATATGCAACTCAAATACAGAGGACTATGGAGAAAGGTTTAAATGCATCCATCTTTGAAATGCAACCGTCACCTCTGCAGGGTGACATAGCACAACAGGCTGTCGCTGAGCCTCGCTGGTTTGTATCCCACCTCTGGTGAGGTGAGATTTTATGTTCATGTTGAGGTTGTGGGCCTGTCTGTGTGGTCCCATGAGAATGGAATACGCAGAAGGGACCTGCTGCAAGGTGGCTGGCCTCTGGGTGGTGTTTACCCCATGAGCAAGTTTTCAAATATTTTTCACATACAATAAGATTTTTGGTTGCTTGAAACACACAAACTCTTACAAAAAAAATAAAAAATGTAATTTTTAATCATGTGCATATATAAGTAACTAATTAATTCAATAAATTAATTAAATAATAATATAATTAAATCAATAAGTACATCTTTTTTTTTACTATATTTAGGCATATGTCTGATATATGTATATAATAATTTGAATAACTGAATAATTAATTTCAACACAACACAAACAAACTCTAAGATGCTGGCATTGTGTTCTGGCTGATGATTGAACTTGTTGAATTCTCTCAACTCATAATTTCGGGTACAATCATTTGTTTTATTGTGGCCTGACTTTCATTTTGTGGTAGTTATGAACATGTATATGATGAACCATTTACCACTGTAACATCTGTACAGCATAGTACTGTATTAGTGAAGCAAAATCTTTATTGCACTGTTTATTGTTGTTCTTTTTTTTTAAACAGCCTAAAGCTATAAAATCCCATCACAGTGGAGTTCTGCATCTATTTCGAAACAAGAGTAATAAAGTTTCAACATTTGGATATTATAGTGGCAGCAATATCCAAATTCGGTTTATTCTGCTTTATTTGCTAGTTTGTTTTAGACAGAGTGCGTAACATTATTGCAGAGTGTATAACACTGGATGGACTGGAGAAGTAAAGACCGGAATCACTTTTCATACTTTATTTACTAAACTGTTATTCTTTATTCACAAGAGTTCTCTTCCCGTTCCTATAGACATTAATTAATGTCACTTCTTAGTTTCATCTGTTTAGGTACTGTATTTAAGCTCTTTGTATTCCTATTTGCATTTGTATTAATGTCACTGTACAAAATAAGCTTTTGTTTACAATAGTGCACACTGAAAATCACATAGTATCTGTGAGCTGTATGCTGTCTGAGGTCATGTGCACTCTTGAGGTTGTCTTCAATGACCTCTTTATAACTGGCTTCATTCATTCTATTCTTAAGCCTCCCCTTCCTGCCACTGAGAAGCACCCCCATAGTGCGATACTGCCACCACCATGCTTCACTAATGCATGATATCCCACCTGTTACCCAGATATAGTAGGTCTGCCCCAAGACCTCTAAGTGGTCTCCACAAAGACTTGAATCTTGTCTCATTAGCTCCTTGCACAGATTCCTTTAAATGCCATATGGCTCTCTTTAAATAGCCTGTCATATTCCTTTTATTCGAGAGTGAGCTGTCTCTACCATAAAGGCCTGATTGATAGAGTTCTTCTGAACGTCTTACTTCCTGAAGAGTATCCCATCTTTGCCGATTAATTCTCTGACCTCTTGGCCTCTAGAAAAAGTCTCAGTGTTTCCAAGCTCCCAATTATTGAGGCCAGTCTGTTCCCGTGAACGCTTAAACCTTCAAAAAAATGATACCCATGCCCAAATCTGTTCTTCACCACAGTTCCACAGACTTTTGTTGCACAGTGTGAATTGTGGGGCCATATACACACAAGTGTTTACCTATCTAAAATGTCCAATCGATGCGATTAGCCACAAGTGGACTCCAATCAAGTTCTAGAGACTATCTCAGAAATAATTAAAGAATTCAGGATCTACCTGACCTTGGACTGGAGTGAGACTTGAATACTTAGGTGTGTGGAGATTTTTTTGATGATTACATTTGGTGGTGATAGATTATCGGGTTTTTTTAGATGGGTAAAAAGACACTCCAGTTAAAATTAAATCTAGGACACAAAAATATGGCCTGAATTCTCAGGCAACTGAGTATTTTCTGAACCCACTGTAAATGGAATGAGGAAAAAACATGCAGTACCCGTACAGTACGGTACAGGAAAGGGATTAATTCGAACAGTGTGCATGTGAAGCCCGGGCAGACTGTCTGCTGATAAGCAGTGTGTTTAGGATGCAAATCACGTAAAGTGGGTCTGTGTTTGTGATTGAAGCCCTGCCCCATGCAGCTGGTGACTGTGTGCCAACGCCGGATGCAAATGAGTGAGTCTGAGAATGAGTGGGAGGCAGACACAAAGCTCAATTAGAAAGGGAGGTAGAAGAACAGTGTGTGTGCTGCTCAAACAGTGTGTGTGTGTGTGTGTGTGTGTGTGTGTGTGTTATGGGGGGCAGGGAGTCTAATGCCAATCTGAGACGTTCTGATTTCCACACCGGAATTTGCAGACAGACCAATTCATCCAGCAGCCTATGAAGTAAAGCAAACACACACATTTTTCACTAACCCTCACACACTTTGTCAATGTAGTCATCGCAATCTGGGTGGCAACATGGTCACTGCCAGGCAGGGAGGTGTGACGCCATCTCTGTCTGGCGCAATTCGCTTTGTCGCAACACACAACACAAGCCAATGGCAGTCAGGCTGCTAAGAAAGCTGACATAATCCTAAACCCCACACACTTGTAGCTGTTTCAGATCCTTCGCCGATATCGTTTTGCACTAATGAGTTTCTTTTAGCATATAAAGTCTAAACCGCGAGCACAACTAATGATGAAATGCGTGCAAATTAATCGCTAGCTGTCCCTCGGCCGACTTTAATATGCTACATTAATATATGATGCATCATCCATGCCTGATGCCTTCTCAGCCCTGGCATCGGCGTCGTCTGCATGCAGAATGGAGCCTTGATGAGGTCGTCTAAATCAGCAGGGACGGGATTGGTGGAGAGGCCCGCGCTCGTCCCCACCGCAGCCGCTAATGTCACCCCAGCCCTAGTCCTACTTCGCCATGGCAACGGGCAACCGAAAACGAGAGAGAGAAATTAAATCACGCCGTGGTGGGGCCGAGGCATTAATTTTGCATAAAGAGTGGGTGAAGTGCACGCACATGCAGCTCCTTTTGTTCATGCTAAAAATGCACTGTACCAGTTCCGGTGGCAGAAACATAAGACATCTGATATTTGGGGAAAGAAAATGGCTCTAAACGTGACTTCATATTGTCCGAATATTTGAATCATAGGTTAATAATAATGTTTTTGTGATAAGAGTGAACCAGTAAAAGATGGCCTGCGTTTTGCGTTTCATGTTTCGAAGTGATACAGGGATTCAATTGTCTATCAAAAACCTGACCATATATAGTAAACGTATAGTATTTGTATAGTATTTATACTTTATAAATGAATGGGGTGAGCTTTTAATTTGGAAACGATGGTTCAAATGTGAGACTGTATATGTTCTAATGTTTTTATGGTAAAAGTTTACTATACAAAATATTAACAGGATAAAGAAAAGTCACTGCATGCACTAAATCGCCCAAATATTTACCTATAAACCATTAATATACAATTTAAAATATAGTTGCCTTTTTATTTAAGTGGATCATTTCTTTATTATTATAAGATTATGAACCAGTGAGGTTGAGGTGGGATTGATTTTGTGTTTGAACTGGCATGATGATTCAAATTTTGTCACAACAAAATCACGTCTTATCCAGTAGTGCTCTATAAACCTTAGTATAGTATTTACATCATAAATACGTACCCATGAATAAGGGATTGGTTTTAAAAACAATTTAACAGGGGTGTATTTTACAAGGGTGTATAGGGTTAAATTTTAATTCTAAATTATTAATAGTGCCCTAGAAGTAAAACTGTGAGATTGGTTGGAATTAGATTGTTTTTCTTTTAAAGAGACATGATGACTACATATCTGACAGAAATATACTAAAAATACACATATTTTACAAAATTAACCAAATAATAAACCCTTATAGTAAACATTGTAAACCCTGCTATATATTTACGGTATTAACAGAAATAATATATATGCTACTGTAGTGTTGTAGTATTTTAGCATAGGGTTTTAATAATTCCCTAATTAAAGTAGCGAAGCTGTGAAAGGTGGAATTGGTTTTGTGTTTTGAAGACGTGATAATGAATTATCTGTTACAAACAAATCACTAAATCTCACCAAAATACCTTTGTCTGGTGTGTATGAGAGCTCTGATATTTTATACCGTTATAAATACATCCTCATTGAGTGAGAAATCAACCATAATTAAATTTTAAATTGGGAAGTTACATAAAGAAATTTACAAAATGATGCATTTAAACTCTATTTCACTATAAGCTTATAATCATTTTATTAACTGAAGGCACAATTAAACGTTTTCACACAATAATTTGCTAAATCTCATCTGTCGATAGCACGGGTGCATAGGGTCCTAATATTTTTGTCATGGGGATATAATAACCTCCTCTTTATAGCACAGTGAAAGGTGGGACTGTCTGGGGTTGAACTGGTTCTGTTGTTAAAACTGACATGGTGATTAAAAGCTTTGTTCCAAATAACTCCCTATAAACCCTTATATATATATATATTTGCAGCATTAATACAAAATGAAATGAGGGGATATTTAATGATGGGATAGTTCATTTTAAAGTATCTCCTAATTTTTGTGAGCAGTATATTTGTCAGTGATCATGTAATAGAAATACCACAAAAAAGTCTACACACTGCCAGCTTGTAAATCAGCTTTTAATATGGAACGTCCAATGTCACAATGTGGATTTCTGTGTTTATACAAATTCCACAATTAAAATATACAGGGAACGGGATGAGTTTTCATTTACACAGTGAAGCGCGTCAGTGCTTCACACTGATTATATGACGATGCGTTTTGCGAGGTGATGCAGGGTTACATGTTATAATATTGCAACATTGATATGTGAAAGGAACCGAGATTGATTTTGCATTGTCCCCAAATTGTTATAATAACTAGACAAATGATGCTTCACTGCATCAAATAACGGCCTACGAAATGTTATATAAGCTTATAGTTGATTATTATGAACTTATACAAATGCCTTTGTAGCAAAGGAAGGTAAATTTTGTATTGACAGAGGGCTGAAAGTGGCTAATTTGATTATGTTACCAAATAACATACTTTGCAAGGTTATATATTTACATTTATGTCGTTTAGCCTACGCCCTTATCCAGAGCAGCTTACAATTGTGGGTTAGGGGCCTTGCTCAGGGACCCAACTGTGGCAGCGGTGGGATTTGAACCCTGGACCTTCTGGTCTATAGTCCAGTACCTTAACCGCTAGGCCACCACAGATGATATGTAACATATCTTTATACTGAAAAAGGATCCAATAATAATAATAATAATAATAATAATAATAATAATAATAATAATAATAATATGGTTAATGTAGGAAGAAACAAAGATTTTGAAATGACAGTGTACTGAAAATGTAAAAAAAAAAAATATATATATATATATATAAATATATATATACATTTTCATAAATAATTTACAGAACTTTCTTCATTAAAATATTTGAACTCTATGATTATTGTACTGCCTTTTCAAATGGGTTTACGTTACATTATATGAACAAATCCTAAACAAATGGGATCCATTTTGCATGCTGAATGTGGCTGAGCTACATATATCTAATAAATATCATTCACACAACAATGCATACTGCATCTCTGCAAATATTTTCCTCTATGGTTTCATGGCTTACAATAATTGTATTACAAGGTTATAATAATATAATTGCTATGAGGTTTATGTTGTGGAACCGAAGGTGGGAATTCATTCCCAGAATAGAAAGCGTAGGCAATGTTTACACACATCATAGTGCCACATTAAACTCTGTAAACTTGCATCATATAAGAAAAAAAAAAAGACCAACACTATGTAGGATTGAAAATGTCTACACATTTAAATGTTTTTCTTTATGAGCACGTGCATTATAATGCAGAATTTCTGCTCAAAAAAATTAGGGAATACTTCAAAATGAAATGGCCCATAATGAAATTTTCTAATGTCTAATGTTTTATATAATAATCTTAAATATTATTATGATTACCGTAATGTAGGAGCAACCATGGTCCGTGCCATTCATCATATGAACCCAGCTCCTAGCCCAAAGAGTACTGAGACTTGGAACTGAAATATTATCTGGCCAGAGGTGAGATATGAACCGGAGTGCTTCAGTGGTAGAGCACTGGCTCTCAGTGATGAACCCACTGGTGTGTACTCTGCTTCGGATGAGGTGTGGTTTCAGTTATGTTTCAGAGTTGTGTTTGGTCTCCTGGCACCAAGTGTCCATATGGAAGGCCTCCTGGCACGGTTAGTTTCAGATGTGGGGTTTCTTGGCAGTTTGGGATAAAATTTGTGTGTTATTTGTGTTACCTGGCTGCTTTTGTTTTCAGAATCTCAAGACTCATTGGGTTGGAGGCTGGGTAATCAGGGATGCTCCTTGATTTCAGTTACATACTATAGTACACATACTAGTGAATTTGGATTTTAAAGTGACGGTGCCATTTGGGGATGCAAACATATTAGTATCAGCCTCAGGATCAGGTGGATTCTCTGGGCTGGATCAGTTAATCAGATCAGATCAATTCCTTCAACATGTGTCCGAGTTCTATAATCATGCAAATTTTTCCTATATAGATCTATGGATATCAAACACAAGCAGCCATTACGTCCATGTCAATTCTACCCTACACGTCCCTACAAGCCCCAGAAAACTAATTTGATTAAATTGTGCTTTTTACGCCCTTGGGTGAGTGCAAACCGAACTACAATGCAGCAGCTACAATGCTGATTTGTGAGGATCTGGGCATGACCCTTAAGTCAGTTATTAGGGCTCTAAGCAGAATAAGAATAAGCATTACATTCAGGATGTGAAGGACCTGTGATCTGCAGCGGGTATGCAGGCAGATAAGACAGCAATCACCAATCACGCACTGAGCCGGCTCATCAGTTCATCTGAAGATCCAGCTTCAAACTGCACGTATCTATTCCTCCTGATAAAACAAGACGGGCTCTGTCTGCCTCCGCATAACACACGTTTGTACGCTAAGGACGATAAAACAAAGGAAACAAAGAAAGAGAAATGAATCAAACCTACATGGTGCGGAGCCTACATGAGTTTATCATAGGAGGGCTGGTTTGATTAGAGATTCGAAACTGTCCCAGTATGGCTTCCTGCACTTCCTGGCTGTTTTGCACCTAGACAGAAACGCGTCTAGTTTAGTGTCATTCGTCTGTGCGGTCGTTAAAAGACACATCTGGCCAGCAAAGGAAAACAAGGTGAATTCGAATCAGAATGGCCACGCCTATCCATTTGACACCACCAAACTGAAAGCTAATAGGACCTACCATACACTGACTGGAAAAGTCACCTTGTGGAAATGCAGTAGTCTTAGAACAAGCAACAACCTTTTCTCACCCCAATCGTCATCCACACAATAGCTGCTATTACATCAAATCGACACGTTTGACGGACTAAAGGCTTTGCTGACACCCAAGAAACTGTAACCTCATGACAAATAGATCATGCAAATGACCTCCTGGATTCAGAAGAGAAGGACCACGTTAGACGGCGGCAGGTAAACGCCATCCATCAGCAATTGCTCTGTCCTTACACTGTTCATTCCTGGGGAAGTCACTCATCACTGATTCCCTTAAAACACAAAGCAACAGCTGAAACACCCAAGATCTAGGAAATAACAGATCTGACAGCCTGGTTGAAGAAATTCAGAGCGAGACACATGCAAACAATAAACCAAAGTCATCACTCTGTCTATCCAGGCATCTTCTTGTCTGGCCATATAGCTGAGTCTGGGGCTTATCAATAATGCAGCACGGGTTCATGTTTATGCAATGGCGAGCGCCGAGCACATATGCATCCTAGGGATTGTACAGACTGACAAGCCTGTACAAGCAAAACACACACGCATCCCTCAGACCCCCCAACACACACACACACGCACGCGCACACACACACAAAAGTCTACCCGGTCCAATATTTGCTCTGCTCACAAATGGTCCAGTTTAAAAGAAAGCAGGTAGAAATAAGAGAAAAGAATGAAACACTCACCTTTTCAGCCCTTCTTTCTTTTGATTCTGTTTAAGGCAGATTCTTAGTCCTTCATGATGGCAGAGCACAGAAAAAAAAAATAACTGTAGTGGCATGGTGATATGCAAATTAATAGATCACGCTGAATAGGGGTGCATTTATTATTCATAAATTACTCATGTTTATGCAAATGAGGCTAGACGGAGCTACTCAAAACGGGGGGTTGGTAATTCCTCTGTCTTGTTGCAGATCCAGATCCGGGTTTATTGCCCTTCAGTTATAGTGTATAATCACATATTGTCTAAAAATATCTGCTGGTTTGGTTTAGACTTGTATTAGAAGAACAGGAAAGCCACCAAAATGAGCTGAAACTTCTGGCTGAAACCATTACACCTTGCTTTGGTGTAAATGATTTACACCCCTGATTACAGTGACAAAATATTAGTCAGCTCATGAGATCTGAATGATTAATCTAAATCCAGTCGAAGGAGAAAAACGACACGGCAACCTCCATCTTAATCATATTCGCATTACAGACCTCTGAGGCCACAATATGGCTGATCCGATTTGTTCGAGAGCCTCCAAACAAACCCTCTCAGTTGTAACGACTGCCTGAACAATACTCCCGATATGCACATTGTTATACTCATCACATAGTAGGTCTCTATAGTTTTATTAACACGTGTGATCATGTGAAAAAAGTGTCCATATCAATTTTAGGATGAGACTTTTATAAGACCTGAAGGCTCATCCTGCACACCGAGAGCTTTAATTTCCAAAACATCACACTACGTTGTCCTGTAAAATATCAGGCATAAAAACAACACGTGCGTCTTAAACAAAGCATAAAAGTATATAAGTTATAACAAACTGTATTAACATACAAAATGTTTGTGTTTATGTAGCCTGGATGTGGGATTTTAAGGAGAACTAGCGCGTTGTAAATGTAGCGCATGCCGCCCCCATGTGGTCATTAGTAGTAAATGTTACAGAACATTGGATAAAGAAATATTAATATTTCTTAATTATAGATATCAAATTCCACCAAGGCTGGAAATTCAAAACAGGGCTGCAGTATAATCTCTTGCTAAAACTTGCCTAACGATATCTTAATGATGTTCCTGTCAGGTATGTGTGGAACATTTGGGCATGACTGGAGGGCAAACTGCCGTAGGTGACGCCCAATGCCATGAAAAAAGACTTGTGCGATTATGAATTACCAGTGAAAAACAGGTTCAAGCTGGCTGAGCACCTAGTTACTATAAACGGGGGCTAAAAGTCACCAAAAGGAGCCGATGCAAGGACTGCTGAAGCAATCCTACACACACACCTCATTTTCTATTCAAGATAAAAAAAAGAACAGAATTAACTGCTTTCTGACACTACGGGCCACTTTTTAGCCCCAACAATTTACACACATGCCTTTGGACTGTGGGAGGAAACCGGAGTAGCCAGAGTAAACCCACACAGACACGGGGAGAACCCAGGCCGCTCCACTCTGGGATTGAACCCGGGACATCCTTGCTGTGAGGCAGCGGTGCTACCCCACCGAGCCGCCCGTTTAAGAAACACATGCAGTTAATAAGGTAATTACTTAATTAAGGTAAAAAAAAGACAACGTCCATGCTGATGTAATGTGGTTAGCACTTACATGAAACACAGCATATGCTGGCCTTTTCAGAAGAGAAACCAGACCTTATTTACTAGCAGATCGAGTATAAAATCGGCACAGCCAATTTAAACCATCGGTTACCAATTTACCGACAATAAAGCAGAATCAAATCACGGCAGGCTACAGGATCACCGTTTTTATTCAACGTTTAGAAAACAGAATGCATTAAACAGGCAGAATGGCACATGGCTAGTGCAAACGGCTGTACGAGCCTCACACGGGTCGCTTTGTCTTAATCGGTCGAGGTACCCCGTGGCTCGCAGTCTGGACTTCATGACGCCATAATGCACAGCCCTGATAAACCCTCCTCAAGGGATCTTTTTAAGCAGTTTTTAAGAGTAGTCTGTAACATCAATAAGGATGTAAGGCTAGTGTTATATAATACTGCTCACAGAAATTAAGGTTATTTCATTTTGTATCAAGTATCCCCTAATTTCTGAGAGCAGTATATTTGCTTGGGTTGGAATATATGAAGATGATTACATAAACTGACTCCCTAGTAACAGATGCCCTAATGTAGTAAACGGTACCAACTACACTCACTGATCACTTTATTAGGTACACCTCCTCGTTTCTGCATTTGATCAGTTCCACCTCCCAAATAGAATCGCTTTGGAGTTCAAAAGGAAAATGACATATCTAAATACCCCAGCAAGTAATGGGTGAGGGGGTTTATATTTTAGGCTATGCCTGGAACATGGCCGCCACCTTGAAAGCCAACGTACTGGATCGAGGGGAAATTTTTCCAACGGAAATGTGGTCATGTGGCGTATCAAAGAAGATCAGAGATTGTCACCGATGTACAATATCTCTTGTGGTTCAAAAGTTATCAACACAAAGTTTCAAACTTTTGTTCTCCATCACAGGCAAATGGAAGATGACCGACACTCAGAAAGATCACCAATTTCACAGCGCCGTTACACCCCTCATAGTCAAATTCAGGAAAAAAACGGGGCTGTGGACGACAAGAAATGCAGTGATTGTCTGAAGAACCGCTACCGAGCAAAAATGTTGGCAAACTTTTGTGAAAAGTTCAAGATGCAGCACGTCCTGTGACATTTGACTCACCCTGTACAGTTACAAACTAAAGTCCATCTGTTTCTCCACAAAGTTTGTTAGTCCCCACTACTCTGTTCTCTTATGGCCAGGACCCCCAAAGATCAGGTCCTATTTGGGTGGTGGATCATTCCATCATACCGTACTACAGTAATGCTGACATGACATATGGTAACTGAAAAAAGGGACAATGAGTGTAGAAACAATGAGGTGTACCTAATAAAGTGACCGATGGGTGTACATACTGTACATGGTACAAAGAGCAGGTCCCATGGAGTGTAAGTGACCTCAAGCTACAAAGGTGTCCTGACATCCTTGAGCCACTGATCGATTAACAACCTTTGCAACTTCTTTCTCAAACTGATGAAGGAGCTTAAAGTCACAGAAGCCTCTGTATAACAATCCTGTAGCCAGTGTCCTCATGGCTTCCTTCATCTGGATCACAGAAGGTACCATGATGGTCTGCATATCTCCGTTATGTACGGTGGTGATCACAAGGGGTTCACTTCTGAGCTGGACCTGATCGTTCTGCTCATACAGAGGATCTGAGGTGGGTTCTGGTTTCGTTAAACGGACTGCTTCGTTCATCTTAGGGTCAACACCTAGAGAAGATGCAGGACCAGATTCATTTATGGGCCGATCCTGGAGCTTGCCGGGTCGATCTTGTAGTTTGTTGGGCTGACACTGAAGCTTTCTGGGCTGAGGTGTCCGATCTGGGGAGTCAGATGTCTTACGTTGGAAGTTATTTGTCTGATCTACACGCTTGTGGGGCTGACCTTTGAGGTTGTCACTCTGACCTTGACCATTATATGGCTGATATTTAATCTTGTTGGGCTGACCATGGTGATCGTTAGTATGAACTTGGACTTTGTCAGGTCCACACTGGAGCCTGCTGAGACGATCTTGGAGACTATAAGGCTGATACCGGAGGTTGTTTGGTTGATCCTGGCGCTTGTTTGGTTGATCCTGGAGCTGGGTTAGTTGATCCGGGAGCTGGGTTAGTTGATCCGGGAGCTTTTTTGGTTGATCCTGGAGCTTTTTTGGTTGATCCTGGAGCTTTTTTGGTTGATCCTGGAGCTTGCTGGGCACACCTTGGACACAGTAAGGCTGCTCTTGGAGACTGTAAGACTGATCTTGCAGTTTGTTTAGCTCATCTTGTAGTTTGTGCTGCTCCTCGTCTTTATATGGTCCACCTTGGAGGTTATATGGCTGATCTGGATGAACCACTTCAGGATAAATCCGATATCTCTCTCGCACCAGAGCTTCTCGCTGCTTAAAGCTGCTGTACCACTTGGGACTCGGCCTGAAATTGATCATGCCCATGCGCGCTGCCACAGCCGCTGCTTTCCTGTGGATGATCAGATCCGTCACAGGAGATCCGGACTGTCTGGACTGATCGATCCACCTCCATAAATTCGCCTCCAGTCTCGGAGCTTTCCCGCAGCTCACACGCGGTTTTCGGCTCGTCTCCTCTCCGTTCACGATCATACTCCGCTTGTTCAGGATGTTCCAGAGCAAAGACGGAGCGATACTGAGCCTGCTCGCAGCTTCTCTAAGGGACAGCTTGGGAAGCTGATCGTACTGCTCCAGAAATTTGCGTTTATCCTCCAAAGAGAAGCGTCTCCTCAGTGCAGCCATGGTGGCGAGCGTAGAAGTGAAACGCTTTTGTAGTTAAGCTTACGCTTCCTGTTTAGAATTCATCTGCTTCTTCTCTGTACACTTCGTACCAGATCGTCCGCCACCAGCTGGTCTGGAACCGTCAACCGTCCTGTTTACGTCATTCTGCTGGATGGGTACCTGTTTTAACTGCCCTGCTCATAAAAATTTGAATATATTTTCATATGGGGAAATGTTTTGTCAGGGGCATATTACAAATCTGAGATTTTAAGTACGCAATTGGCAAATAAAGAACATGTAACCACGTAATATCCATACTTATAGCATCAGGACACAGACAACATTCTAATGATTTAAAAAACATATATTTTTATAATAACAGGGAGCACGGGGGCTCGGCACAGCTGCCTCACAGCAAGAAAGTCCACTCTAGGTGGCAGTGTGTCTATATTCTGTTCTGACTGAAGAAGAAGCGAAGCAGGCGTGAGCATAAATCCTTTATATACGAGAGTGGTTAAACTTGACCAAAAACTAAGTT
>JAUZST010009438.1:0-12988 GCA_034779995.1 Parotocinclus haroldoi
ATACGAGTTGTGTGAAGAACAAGAGACTACAGGAAGATGTTACGGAAGAGGGTGTGGAACGCTGTTCCTACATTTAAGGTGGCAGTGCGTGTATGCATGCACTCAGGCTGGACCAAGTCATTTATGTTATTCTGGTTCATGGCATGTTTTTTGCTTTCTTGGCTAGATTTTGGGCACATCGTCTTAGTCTTGGATCTTGGCTGCAGTCTCACCCTTCAGCAGGTGTTGGTGAGTGATTCTGGTATGACTAATTCTGCACCTGGTGAACAGAACTTGCTCTCTACGCCCTCTTGTACGTCTGTTTCATTGGGATGTATCGGGTTTCCATTTTGGCTACTTCACTCTTGTTTCTTGTTGCCATTATTTTAATGCATTTGTAATTTGGAACGTGGGGGGAAAAGATCTGCTGGCGATTCCTTGAAGTCAAGGTCAAAAGAGACAGCGCACACTTATTTCAGAAACAAAAGAGGAAAAATGACATATCTGAATACCCCAGCAAGTAACGATTGAGGGACCAGAACACGGTCCCCATATTGGATCATGGGCAAGTTCTTCCAGTGGGGAAACCAAGACCAGAATTTTCTCAGAAACTGATTAGATTTGCAATATCTCCTGTGATTCAAAAGTTAACAAGGAAAGTTCAAAACTTTTGTTGTTTGTCACAGGTAACTGAAGGTGGAATTGACGATTCTGATGTTTGAGAAACGCAGTTGCCCGTACCATAGCCACAGACATCAACAACCAACACCCAGAAAGACTGAATTTCACAACATCCCTCGTAGCCAAATTTTGAGAAACTGGGACAGTGGAGAGCAAGCCACAGTGGTCGCCCGAAGGATGCTGCCGATGAAGAAATGTTCTGTGACTTTTGGTTCACCCTATACTGCTCCTGGTTAGTTGATCTGCCTTCTCATTCCCTGAACTGGCTAAACAGAAGTTAATCAAAACAATGAAAAATGTCATTTGTACCATACAGGCATTTCAATGACAAAAACAGTATTAAAACAGTTAAACGAGTTAATGAGGTGTAGGTGAGGGGGAGCGGGAGAGTCCAGTCAGTCCTCCTTCAGTCCAGTTCCTTCCACAGGATGTTGACCCAGACCTCCCAGTTAACAGTAGTCTTTTTTAACATTACACTCAAGAAAGTGCAAACAAAACAGGCACATGCAAGGCCACAGGCAGGGCCGTCTTCCTGTGGGGACCATCAGGTCATAAACACCCAGCGCAGGAAAACAGAGCATCGTTGAGCACCTTCTGCTCGTCCCATAAATAATGCAATACACTCGTTGTATTGAACGAGTAAAAGAGTGGGTTTGCTGAGCAACGAAGCATGAATGATCAACAGTCATGGTCTGAACAGGGGGATATAAGGTGCTGTTACAAAAACAAAATAACACTGATTTAAATCTCCTCATTTCTGATGCAAGTTTCAGGATGCAAGGTACAATAACTCTTACAATTTTACTCAGATGATAGTAGTTGATAGTATATATGCAGTTAAATCTTAGCCCAAATCAAATAAAGATAAATCATTTTAGAGGCAGACATTTGACAGACAAAAGGTTGTCAAGGCTGGACCGTGGGGGTGGCAAACACAGACAGCAAACAACGAAAGTGTGTTGTCTCGCTTCAGAGGGGTTGTTTAAAAAGCAGAGGATGGGATTAAGGAAATGCCACACAAGTGAGACTGAAGTGTGTGTGTGTGATTACACAATAATTCCTGGAACAGGCTGCAGATGCGCGGACATTCAAATGGGGATTTACTACATTTACAATATTTTCTTCACATTCTGATTTTCTTTCAGCAGTCTAAATTGAGAGGTTGGGGTTTTATTAGTCCCCGACCACTTTATTACACCTCTTTCTTTATAAAATTCAATGTCCATACGGATGCACTTTGTAGTTACAATAACAGTCTGTAGTTAATCTGTTAGACCCATTTAATTAATGGGATATTTCATTTTGGGGTATCCCTTAATTTTTGGGAGCAGTATATTTGGGTGGAGGTCCATTCTCAGAGCTGCACCAACACTAATGGTGACTGGTGGGGTTAGCGTGGTGTTGTACTGACATGAGTAGAGAAATCACATTAGTGCTGCTGGAGTTTCAAACACCTCCGTATGGAGTTGTCAGTCCACTTACAAAAAATGTCCAACCATCTGCATCCTGTAGGTAAGACACTGCGAGAACTGATGACGAATTAAAGGTTGACTAATAGAGAAACTGACAACAGATGAGCTACTACCTCTGAATTTACATCTACAAACTGACATAAAACTATCACTGTACAATGTCTACTAAATAGTGACACTGATTAATAGTCACTCAGTGATTAGAGTCACTCAGTTTTACTGATAATGTCACTTACAAAAAAAAAAGGAAAGAAATTGTCCATAATATACAAGAACCCTTCTCTACTTCTGCCTAGTGATGGAAGAAGCCAGGCTGACTCGAATTGTTTTAACAAATCAGTTAAATAAATAAATAAATAAGATTTCATGCGTCACAAAGCCTGAAAAACTTTTTTGGGGAAGAAAAAAAAAAATCAGAACAAGTATTTCAGTGCGAACATGAACGGTCCCTCTTTCTAAATTAAGCATTCAAAGGACTACTGGCTTTGTTTTACTTTCCAATTAATGCAAATTAAGCTGGATTTTTAGATTTTGAAAATAACTTAAAAGCTAAGTAACAGGATTAGCTTTTAAGACAGTAATTCCAATTACATTTAAAAAGAGCAATTAATCAAATAACTACCTCAGAACTGTTAATCAGAACCTCTGAACCATTAATCAGATGCGAACTAACAAACATTGCATAACTTTTGCAATGTGCTGCTTCACAGTTAATGCCATAGATCTTAATAATAAAACACAGTGCTGGACCGGTGATCGAAAAGTTAACAAGCATTAAATTGAGCAAAAAATAAATTAAAAAAATCTAGTCAATCCCAAATGCTTCAACTGTGCTCACGGAATAAAGTAGAATGTATGTTTTTAAGATATAAAATCTGTAACACAATTGCCAATAACGTAACAAAGTTCCCTACGATTTCCACAATGCAGAGAATACAGATGGACTCGCAGATCTGAGGAATACAAATGGTCTTCAGATAGATGTTTTCAGATGTTTAAAAAAAACTGGTGAATAGATTTACCTCTATCAACACAGAGTTAAGCATGCAGATTGGCAAAACAGCAACAGCAATGGCCTGTCTCGTGAAGAGAATGCGGAACAAAAACATTCTCACGAACACCACCAAAATGAGAATGTACCAGCCCAGTGGGCTGAGCACTCATCCATGAAAGCAAAGCATGGACCCTTTACTTCCACCAAGAATCAGACTGAACGTCTTTCACAGTCTCAGAAGACTTCTGGTCATCCCTTGGCAGGACCATGTTACCAATACTGATGGCTAGGCCACGTCATCAACATGGAAGACGACCACATTCCAAAGGTCCTGCTGTATTGTGAGCTGACCACTGGTTCCAGACCCACAGGATGACCCGCACTACGCTATAGGGGCATGTGGTCCAGTCCAGTCAATCGACTGTCATTGGGGAAGCTGAGGAACTGAGAGACCCGGTGGGGGGAGGAGATTCCCAACGACAGTGGAAACTACAGTCAGCACCAACAGACACCAGACAGAGTAACTTCACCTGCTGCAGCTGTAGCAGACCATGTGGCTCACACATCGGCTTAGAGTGTCACACATCAGCCACTGCGACAACACGACGACTGATGGATGAGCCCTGGTGCGGATTACCATGATCTCTCGAGAACGAAGGAGCCCTAATTATATTTCTATTTTAAAAATAGAAAATTTGTTTTAACTTTCATGTACATCACTTTTGATGTTCCTAAATGTTATAGCAATGATTTCTTTAAATATAAAATGTGCCATTTTGCTATTGCTTGAAAGTAAACAAAAATTTTCTTGGCAGGGACACGAAGTGGAGCATCAAATGTGAGTCAGTAGGTGTTTAGAAAAGGGCTGGCACTCCCTTATCATTCAGGCTATCAATCTTCCTTGGAAAACAATAAAACGCAATCAGTGTAAGCAGTATCTGAACATGTTAGCTTAAGCTGTTAGCTTTAAAGCCCGTTATCTTGATAATATAAGCACACAGACAACTTTGTTAGTTTAAGGCTGAAGTGTAGATAAACTTTACCTACCGCCAACGTCAATGACCTGAACTCTGTTTTCACGACTGAAGCATATCGCTACCATGCGCGAGAAAAATGTGCTCAGGATGCTGTGATGACACTAGATTTCTTTTCAGAGATGGCCATGTCTTTATTATGAAATACTACGTAGCTCTTACTTATTTCAAGAGACACAGTGCTTTTTATTAGATGTTATGATTTTCTTTTTAAAATTAGAGCCAGGTATTACCACAGCCAAGCTTCTCCTATTCATGTCATCTGTGTGTGAAGTATAAAGGGACCAGCGATCAATAAGAAGTGAATACAAACGTCTAAAGCAGCAGTAGAGCACGTCAAAAGCAAAGTCTTACAGACGTCATTTAGCAATATCCTCTAATGCACAAGCTTGTTACAGTAATACAGGATGCTTGGTGTAGACAAAAACGAACTTCTGTACATTCCTTATTAAGTAGCAGAGGGGGTTACCCCAGTACCGCTTTTTAGCATACCACGTATAAGTCGATACAGAGTACCGATACGAGTATAATAACATTACAGTTCTTACAATGACTTTTTTTTTTTTTTAAGAATTTCATTATAGTCACTTCGACTATAACAAATGTTACTATACATGTGCTCGCATCGCCCAACATTCAGCTTTGCCAAATATTCACATATGCTAAAATATTGGCAAACCGCTGACATTGCTTCATCACCTACCTTCTCAACTGTAAATTAGTATCGGGTGTCATGTATCAAAGTAATTCTTTGAATCAGAGCACAGTATCGGGCCCGATAAACCGCTTTTCTATCGCTGGTGGTGCAGAAAAGCATATGGACCTTCCTCCACAATCAATGGAGCATCAGTGTGTGTGTGTGTGTATATGTATATATTTCCAGCATTTAGCAGACGCCCTTATCCAGAGCGACTTACAACTCGTACAGTCTTAAAATCCAAGCAATTGTGGGTTAAGGGCCTTGCTCAGGGACCCAACTGTGGCAGCTTGGCAGAGGTGGGACTTGAACCCTCAACCTTCGAGTCCAGTACACACACATATATATACACACACACACACACACACACACACACACACACACACACACACACACACACACACATTATATAAATATATTTATATAATATTATATTAATATATAAAGAAATTAAAAGGGTTTAAAACACGACACTGGTGTGTGTGGTGTACGTTAAAAACTTTCAAAACACGATCAGAGCTACTGTTGAGCAACGTCATTAACAGAGCTTTGCTTTAAATACAGTATTTAACATCTCATGTGATTTAATGGATAGTGGCTTGTGCAACCACAGGTTATCCTCACTACATTTTATTTTCAAATATCCCCAACAAAATATCCAATACATTTTAGCAAGCAGTGTAGTTGTATCTGCTTTATTCACCATACATATCAGTCAGGTTCCGTTTTATTTGCAGCCCACAACACTGCTGGTAAAAGATAGGAACTAAATGTTACAAATCCAACCCATCTACTTATCCTATTCCGTAACAGCCAATTGTTTGTGTTGTCCGAAACAACCATTATACATTGTTCTCAAAACTCAGCACAGTGTTAGACTATTGAAAATGTACACTACAGCAAAACCCAAATACATTAAAGAAGTAGAAAAGGCAAATAAGTGTCTACACCGGATTAACATTCTTTAAGATGCCTGCTGCTTCTTTCAATATAGAGACCGTATCAATAGCATCAAATAAATCTGTAGTTCCTCAATCAGTCTGACCAACATGAACTACTCATACAATACAAAATGCCAGCTTTTCCAAATGAGATGAGTGACCTACAAGTCAAGCTACATATCAACATACAATCACCAGGCATCATTTACACCTGTTCAATAAGGCAAATACTTCATTCACTCATGTAGACCTGGTCAAGATGACCTTCTGAAGTTCCGACTGAGTAAAAGAATGAAACAGGAGCATGATGTAAGTAAAACTGCTGATCTACTGAGGTTTTCACAAATAGCTGACTCTATGGTTTATAGGGAATGGTACAAAACAGAGACAATATCCAGTGAGTGGCAAGTCTCTGGGTGAAAACACCTTGTTGATGCCAGACTAGGTCAGAAAATGGCCAGACTGGTTGGAGCTGATAGAAAGGCAACAGTAACTCTACTACTACTGTAGCACGAGACCACACAGGGTGTCACATCTGTCAGCTAAGAACAGGCAGCTGAGAATACAATTTGCATGGGTTCACCAAAATTGTACCAAAATCTGAAAAAAGCCCTGGCCTGATCAGTCTGTGGCATTTAAACTCCACAGCCTACCTTGTTGACCATGTGTATCCCTTTATGACCACAGAGTTCCACATCTTCTAAAGCCTCTTCCTGCAGGATGACGCATTACGTCAAAGCTCGAATCGTCTCAAACTGGATTCTTAAACATGACATGACTTCACCATGCTCAAATGGCCTACACAGGCACCAGATCTCAATCCAATAGAGCACCTTTGTTGTTTGGAGTAACAGGAAAAAAAAAATCACATCATGGACTTGCAGTCGACAAATCCAAAGCCACTGCATGATGCTAGCATGTCAGTAAGGACCACAACCTCTGAGCAATGTGTCCTGAACATTTGTTCGATCTATGCCACAAAAAGTTCAAGTCAGAAGGCAAAAGGATGTCCAATCGGGTACTAGCCAGTTAATATTCAATTTGCCTCGCTGGAGGTGCATTGAACTAATGTGTACTTACAGGATACACAGCAACAATTAGAAAATAACAGTTGAATTCATCAGATGGCAAATGTAACCTTTAGAACAGCATTATTTTTTAGGACTTACATGTGGCGTTTGGTCTTGAGTTGTAAAGTCTTATTTGTTTAGCTGATAATGTGTGACCAGCAGATTAGATCCCATTTGGGTCCTGTTACAGAATCCTCCAATAATATATAGACATTATTCAACAGTAAGAACGCATTACTATGCAGCCATAAGCTCAGAAAACGTATTTTAATCAAACAACTCTTCTGTAGGCACATACCAATGATTCACTCACTTAATAAATGAAAATTGAACTATTTCAAACTGCGTCACATGAGAATATTCATTACTTCCAACACAGCAATGTCCATGGCAGTATTACAGGCATTAGGACTTACCGGTTTCGGCATCCTTGCTTCCTCCCCTTCCGCTTATCCAGGGGGAAAAAAGTAAAAGGGGGAAAAAAGGAAGGCTCGCCCTCTGTCACAGGACGATCCAAATTCTCTGGCGCAGGCCCTGAAAAAGAATGTGATAATGAGTAACCTTGACTTCTACAGTTAGACAAAGGGACATTTACACAACTATAGTTTTTATTTATTTATATATATATATATATATATATATATATATAATTCCTATTACACTACCCGAAAAATTAAGGGATATTTAAAAGTGAATATGAAGGGATAAAAAAAATTATTTAATTAAACGAAAAAGTCAAACAAATGAAAGGTCAAAGAAAGTTGTTTGATTATAAATGAGATACAAACACAATTAATATGATTGAGTAGCATGTTAAACTGGATGAGAGTACCACACATTGACTGTTCAGTAGGGTGTATGATCACCCAAGACTTTAAAAACACACTGTGATGGGGCATGGACAGGATCAGATTGTCCAGCAGTTCTTGCGGGGTCCTCTTTATATTCATTTTGAAATATCCCCTCATTTTAGTGAGCAGTGTAGAATGACTTTCAGCACCATAATCACTGAAAAACACTGCTGACACTTCACAATAAAATATTAGCTTTTACATATATTGAAAAGGAAGGGCAAGTGGGTTTATATGCCATTTAATAATCAAATCATAGACCAATTTCTGCAGTTATCTGATTATTCATGTGGTCATGCACTTAAAAATAAAATATTTGTATTATAAAGCAAATGTAAGGACCACTACACATTTTTTTATTTGCATGTTACATATTTTAACTTTTTCTGATTTGGGGTTGTAAATTACCAAGTGTGAAAGCCATCTCGTTCATTTAATTGGGTTTGTTTCATCTCAGGGTGGGTGATATGGCAAAAATCACAATATTTAAAGACATTTTCGGTTCAGGTTATCGCAGACAAAATGCATGACGTTCTCAAAAAACTACTATGCCAATATTATACCACACTTCGTGACCTTTTTTTAAACAAATTAAACAAAAATAATTACACCGTTTATAATGAACCATGCAGTTGGTCAGTGTTCTTGACAGAAACGTTAAGCTCGTTGTCTATCACGACACGGTAAAATATCATATTGCCTACCATAATGCATCGACCTTAGAACGTCTGAAATTTTGGTGATGTTTTAGCTCGTATTTATGGAGATTTTTTTTACATTTCTAAAAAGGTACAAGAACCAAGCTTCACTGCAACTCTAGAGGGGGACCAACTGGATTGCCTGACTTCTGTGACATTAGTGCCCCTTTAGTGAAATCTGACGGCCTGTTATTTTTTTTGCATAAATTTCAACATGCTGGTATCAGTAACCATTCAAGTCTATACTTTGCAACTTGGTGCAAGTTCACCCCGAACTCTTAACATCGTTTATGCAGACTGCTGAAGTTATGGTTATTTGATGCTGATAACTCACTTGGTCCAAGGTTTATGCTCAAATTAAAAAAAAAAAAAAGAATGAAATCATATTGTGCAATATACATCAGATATAATTATTTCAGTCTTTGTATATTTGTTTTGTAAACCGTTAATTCTTGGGTGGGGGGGGGGGGTGTAATAATTGGTTAAACTCGACACATCTTGATTTCAGCAACCTGTGGACGGGTGTTGTGTCAGGCTCTAAAAGCTCAATATCCTGATGTGTCTGGGCATGAACTACTGTATATAAAGCAGCAACATCCATTAAATTGTGAACATAGGCCACCCTACTCTATAGCAACAAGACTCTCAAACAGTCAACTTTCCAGTGTATGTAGTGAGGCCACTAGTGAGGTACTGAGAGAGAACTTCTGAAGCATGCTGCAGTGAAATGAGCTGTAACTGTAGAAAATTCCAGATATATCAGTGAGCAGTGTTACCATGATCAGACAACTGGACATATTTTAGTCATGTAACTCTTAAAAGGTTTCTTTAAAAAGGTACCATCTACATCTCTGCACTACAACACAATGCCTTCTGCCCCCTATGCACAGCACTACACAAACTCATTTCAGATTCATCCTGTAGGCTAGGTTTTTAGGTTACATGAACATAATATGCATCAGCTTTGGAGGCTCGGTGATGAGAGCCAGCTGCTGGAAACAGTTCCTGAGGGCATGGGATCAAATCCCAAGTGGGGTTTGCCACAGCAATGCCAGGGGGTGCATTTACTTAATGAACTGGTACCCTGAGTGGCCAGCCTGCATCTCTGACTGAACCCAGTGAAATATGGGTTACAGTTAAATCCTCCATCGTGACCCTAACCGAAAGTTTTGGTAATATGTTAAGTACGGGGGGGGTGGCACACGAGATCCACAGTTTGATTCCAGGATGGACACACACTATATGGAGTTTGCATATTCTCCCCATAGACAGGTTTCCTGTCAAAATCCAAAGACATGTATTATGTTCACGGGTTCCTCAGAAGTGTCCTAGAGCAAGTACCAGAGTACTGTGTGCAATGTATTGTCTATGATAACATAATTGCCCTGACATTAAAGATTATGCCACACACATCAAAGAAAACACACACACGTAATTAATGCATCACAGACAGAACACAAAAACAACATTTGAATGTTTGTTTGGGATTATTGCCATATCTGCAACAGTTTGGTTATTGTAAGTCATCCACAGATACTGAAAAATCTGTACATAAATATTTGTTCAGATCATTTGTTTTAAACCAAGAGCATCTAAAAACTTTAGCATTTTAACTGGAAGAATCTTTTCAAACAACTCCATGTTCTCTACTCTTTAAAAAGCACTCCTAATGGATGAAAGTTTTGAACATTCTAATAAAAATGTTTTACTGTAAGGGAAAGTGCATGACTGTGGTTAAAAATGAGTGCACAACTTGAGCCGAGACAAAATACAAACACCAGCCTCACAGTCTACACTGCTAGATTTTATTCAGTTAGTTGTCCATGACAGACTTAAACCAGCACAAAAGCACATTCAGCAAACCTTAGCAAAATCATTCTGCAGAGGAAAACCTTAGAACAAAAAAAAAAAAAAAAATCAACACAGCAGCAAGCCATAAGAAATCAATTACATTTACATTATTTAGCAGACAACCTTATTCAACACAGTCTGTGGATTAAGGGTCTTGTTCAAAGGTCTTGTCCTTAACCTCCAATTGCATAGTTACATCAGAAAACGGATGGCACAAATTCAGGCCGTTTAAATCAAACAGCTGTTGAATCCTTCAGACCGAAGACAAACAATGTTAAAGAACTGTCTCCTAATTGCTATATAAAGATATTGAAAAATATCATATAGCCCTTGCGCAAAAATGTCCAACAATGGATTGGCACATTCTCTAGGTTTCCACCTTGGTCCAGGTTTCTCAAAAATAATTAATAGGATTGAGCAAGCATTACAATGAACGAGTGAAAGAAATATCTGGGTTTATTTCCTATTAACGGATAGCCACTTTTACTCAAGTTTGAAATTTCCAGTAATGTCCCCAAGTTGCACGTCACACGCTCGCCTGATTTTGACCTGCGAGATACTCAGATTCTCGCTACAACATGTCTTGTCCGGCATTGTACGCTCAGTCAGAACTGTTTAAAACTGAAATCATGGATTCTTTTTTTTATTGGCATTCCAGCATTCATTTACAGATATGAATTGATTTTTTTTTGCAGATATGTCTATATTGACCCCTCAGACAATTAAGACAACTTGCATGCTGTTGCTTATAAGTGGAAAAAAGCTCAAGGCAGCTCATGTTTGCTTGCACGAGACTGCTTTGTACCATGGCCATCCCTGATTATGCTCGTAGATAATACCTAATGTGCATTACATAATATTCATGGTTTTCTTGCACAATAATGTACGGTCTACACAATATGTTTGTTAATTCTTCTGGTGAAAGATCAACCAACAGTTTTCCGCTCGGAGTAACAATTACAATGAATACCCATATTAATGCGCTCAGTTACTGGCTTAACCACAATTACAGTATTTCACCCCTTTTGCATTTACATGCACGTATTAAACAGTTACTACAGAAAATTAGGTTTAAAACCCAGTTCATTGTAAACATAAATATCACACATTGAATTACACCGGCATGTCATTTCTGTACTCCCTTATGAACTGTTCAGACTTCACCCACCAACACACACACACACACACACACACACACACACACACACACACACACACAAAGATGCAATAATTTTTCTCTGATGTGGATTGCGGTGATAAATCCACTTATAAATCACACTATGTTCACTTGATTCTATACCAATCTTCTCATAACTTAGCAAGCTTCACCCTTCTCAATGAATCAAGCTGCAATAAATGCCATGGGGCCACTGAACATTCACCTCAAACTGGGTTCATACTCATAATACAGTCCCTTGCATAAGTATTTACCCCCTTTCATTGCTTCTACTAGGAATTAAAAATCACATAACTCAGTTGTTTAACATTTGACTGACATTTATTTGTTAACGCGTTAAATGTGATTTGTTTTGTTAAGATACAAACACACATTTTCATTAGATAAGTATTTATATTTCCAGATCAATGATTTAGCTGCAATTACTGCTGCAGCCCTTAGGATATATTTCAGTGATGTGATGTGATTCCTGAAAGTTCTGCCCATTCTTCCTGGCAAAATTTGTCAAGCTGTATCGGACTGGCTAAAGAATCTTTGTCAACAGCAGTTTTCAAAACATGCCATAGATTGAGGTCTGGGCTTCACTTTGGCCACTGTAATGCATAGGCATTATTATATTGTTCTCAGGGTGATGTTGGATTGTTTGGATTGGCAATGTTTGGATTGAACCATACAGTGCTTAAAAACTTAAAATGGAAAAAGATAGCTGGTATTTTATTTATTGAGGATATATATATATATAAAATATAAGGGTGAAATTAGAGTCAGGTGTTTTTAATTAATGGGATATGAATGGGTTGTAGTTAGTAGGGTCTTGTTGTAGTTATAGGTACAGGGATATATCAAAGTCTGATCTTCACATCACATTTTCAGAAGTATATGCTTTCCAGAAGCATGAAAAAAGGAAATTTCTATGAGAAAAGATTTGTTGATGCTCAACATCTCTAAAAAAGACTGTGTGACTGTAATTTGCCTACTCAGTGGTTACGATGACAAACTGCAGTCAGGTGGAGGCTCGAATGAGGAAAATGAGCATGCAGATGAACTTCCCTGAGAAGCTCTCTGACAGTTTGTGCAGAAATTCTAACTGCAGATATGCAAATGTTGCAGCAGCTGTCCAAGTGGCTGGTCAGACGATTTTGGAGGTGAACATGCTGGATGTGGAGGTCCTGGGATGGTGTGGTTACACGTGGTCTGCGGTTGTGTGGTTGGTTGGATATACTGCCAGTTCTCGGAAACACCTTTGGAGCATTCAATTCATAGGCAACAGATGGACATTCCTGCACTCAGCATACCGATTGCATGCTCCATCAGACCGTGCAACATCTGTGGCACTGTGCTTTGTGATAAAACTGCACATTAGAGTGGCCTTTTTGTGGTCAGCCTAAGGTACACCTCTCTAATCATCTTGATATGCCACACCTCTGATGTAGATGTCACGAAGGGTGAAGGATCGGAGGCAAACACGACGTGCGGGAAAACCAGGTTTATTGAAACGAAATAAACGGAACTTAAAACAGAACTAAACATAACGAGACAGCAG
>JAUZST010009439.1:0-12985 GCA_034779995.1 Parotocinclus haroldoi
TGTATTACTGTAAAGCTGCTTTGAGACAATGCTACGTTGTAAAAAGCGCTATATAAATAAAACTGAATTGAATTGAATTGAGTCTGTAACAACAAATCTAATCTGTTTCACCATCTAAAGCAGAAGCATGTAGCGGAGTACGAGGAAAGTCCAAAATGCCACGAGGTCTGGTATTTTAAACGATAAAATATATTTTGTTGCATTTGTAAGTTGCTGAATTATATCACCAAATATATCGTTATCGCAAAAGTACCCTAAAATATTGTGATATTGTTTTAGGGCCAGGATCAGACATCTGTCCCGGTATTAACAAGATAAGCTGGATCGTGTATCGGATAATCAGGATGATCCATGGGACCGATCCATAACATTTAATTCAATTCAATTCCATTTACTTTTTAAAAAATCTTGTTTTGTATTACAGTTTATTTCTATTTGTATCTAAAATTGCTCAATGATACAGCATCATTTTTCAAACACAAACCATTTTGCTATTGGTTAACTGTAGTTACTTTCCTAAACAAACTGTACTGAATCACTTAAAACCTATAAAACAGAATCATGACCAAAAAAAGGAAATTGGGAAAACAATCAAATGGAATTTTGGACAAAATTATTTAATTAGGATCCTGTATTTAATGGTATGTTATGCCAGTGAGTAACGTACAAGTTAAACATGTTTAAATCACTCCTGATGTATTAAATCTCTCCCACACGGTTTAGTATGCAGTTTATTAATTCAACTATGATACTGGATCGCTGTCAGGTAGCGACCGATAAACCGTTATCAAAAATAAAAAGGTCTGATTCTTGAATCATATATATACATATATATATAAAGATAAAAACAAGAATAATAAACAGCTTCTGTAAGCTACAAGTATACATTTGAGCAATAGCAGAATCTGGTAGCTTTATCAGGATGCCAAGTTTACCTTTCTATAGTCTGAAGAAGCTTGATCAGGAGTGGTCTTTTTGGTATGGTAACAGCCAATTGTGTTTCTGGGAGCCATTTCCTTCTGAAGATGTATTTTGTAACCGTACTTTCTGTATAAGGTTAAATATTGCTCCAGTAGAAGTCCTCTCTTTAGACCTCCACTGAGAAGTCAAAGTCCAAAAGTACGGTGGGACATAGGACATCTCGAACACCTTGGAACTTGCTGAATTTGGTTCACAAACTCATTTTGACTGGAAAAATAAGTCTAGGTTTGGGCTGGTTGCTCGTTACTCTGAACGCATGCTTAAATATGTACGTGTCGGCAAACAAAAGCCTTCAGAGAAGATATCCGCTGTCTTTTACGCGTTTTTCTTGATCTTTTACATCCACAGTGCTGTATTCTTATATCAAACAAGTCCCTAAAGGAGCCACAAGCTACAGTTAGCACCCAGAGTTCACCAACAGAGTAAGTGTTTTGCTTTTACAGTTCACTTTCAATCCGTTACTCAGTAAATTACATGAGATTTATCAACACTTTATTATTAAATAAGATGCGTTAGTGATTTTGACCAACAGCAAGTTATTGTAACTGTTTTAAATCTTAATTTACATCTCTGCTATTGTACACTACTGACCGCTCTACCAAATACTTGTTAAACTCCTCAGTTCATGAGTCACTTCATTTATGATGGACTTGTCAGAACGGATCCCCTTCATAAATCAGGGAGCATCTGTACAACAGAGCTCCATTAATGCATTAATAACGCCTTATACAGGGTGGCTTTTCTGTGGGTCTGGAACGGATTCGGATTTACAGGATTCCTTATGGGAAAAATGTGCTACTTGTCGTAGAGATACCACTGTAAGACTGTCTGTGGTAATATCACACATGCTATAGACACAGAAGACAGAGACTAGACTGTTCCTTTATTTCAGAATAAAGCTAGTGAGGAGCAACAGTGGCTCAGTGAGCTGACTGAGCTTCATTAATGTTTTCTGTATGATTTTTTTTTTCCAGCGGTCCAATGAAGGGACTCGCACTTTTATGCTGGAGTGTAAAAGACAGATCTTAACAGTTCTGAATGCTTCACTTTTAACGATTAGAGACAACCTTCTCCATGTACTGCTGCATCGGTGTTGGTGGGGAAGCTCCCTTATTAAATTCTGAACACACACACACACACAGTGACCTAATTTCTAGCTCTAGATCTCTCTCTCTCTACTCGTCTGGCTCTGTGCTGTGTGTGAGGACACACCATGCTGTGCTGCACTGAGACTTCTACACCCCTATGGCTTCTACTACTCCAAGAACACAGAGCATGAAACTGACACTTGGAGCCGAAGCTAAAGTCACTTTCTCACTAGCCATCGCCTTTGTTGAATGCTTCTAATAGTAATACATAAATGATCAAATATGATGGATTTCACAGCTGGACAAATTTGAACTGGAATCCCCTTTTTCGGGGTAACAAACAGAACTAATTCCAGGTTCATTCCACAGTAACAGAGCCTTAAAACTGCACTGATTGGCAGAAAAGAAATGGAGACCTGTCCAGGATTATGTCTGATTTCTTGTTACGTTTATACCACATAAATGCAGTTAATGAAATGAAAATATATCTATATAAATCAGACTATGTAAACGCTTGCATAAGAGGAACTGTTCCCTTTTTAAAGCCTTTATATTTTATAGATCTTTAAAGAGATTGTGTGCCACAATTACTTTCACGTTTATGTACATTTCGCAGATGCCCTAATCCAGTGCGATTGCAATCGATACAGCAGTTGTGGATTAAGGTTGGGACGTGCTCAGTGACCCAACAAGGGCAGAATGTTAGACGAGGGATCTGAACCCTAGATGTGCTGGTCCATTGTCCAGTACCTTAACCACCACGTCACCACAGCTCCACACCCATAGTTATACAAGTATGGTTAGGTAAAGTTATTCGTTTTTAGTCTGAACTACAGACTGTTCTTGGTTGATGTGTTTAGAGACTATTTTGGGTCACTCATGTTTGTACGACTTTCCGCTACTTATTTGTACCAAGCTAGAAATGCCTTTTCTAAGTGTGTGCGCTTGTCCTATTGTAACACTTTTGTTTATCCACTCACTGCCTGTGTATTCTTTCTCACCAATAATTGTATAATCTGGTAAACCTTTATTTGTCGCCAAGTTTCTTGTGGCTGAGATTTCGTGCTGTTCCCAAAACGGTGTATCGATGCATTTCTGGCTTTAATCAAATAAATGTTTCTGATGCATTTACGTACAAGTTTGCATGCAGATTTCTTGTGAAAATACCCATAATATTTACATTACAGTAGCATAAGAAGACTAAATGACTACGGTAATGTCCGATCAACGCCCATTTTGGTCAGTGTCGGTTGCATTATATTATAAGCTCCATATTCATAAATGTTCTGCTTTTACTGGCATATTTATCGGTAGCCATTCTGAAACATTACTAAGAAATACTAAGGGACGCAGTCAAGAGTTGCGTGTAAATAACAGGCAGTTCATTTAAAAGAACAAATTAGAAAATAGAGTTGAAATTGAAATTGGTTGAATAAATAAATCAAATCATTTGCATTTTCAGACAAAATAACTGTGCATCATCGTAAATATACTTTTGGCCGTCATCATGGCTGCTATCAGGAGAGTTGGAATTATCGCAAAAAATTGGATTGTACACCCACCTTCTTGACTTGAGCTTCTTTTATTTTCTCCAGAGCCACTCGGATTTTCTCTGCCTTCGCTTTGGCAGCTTGTTCCTCCTGTAACCATGCAGGACATGAACAGTCATACAACAGTACAATGGCTAGAAAAGAACAAAAAAAAATGCGTACGCAAACAGCAGAGCTTCACACCAACAAGAGCATTGTGCTTTGCGTCGTCGTGAAAGTGTCCTTACATGGCCCTTTCCTACCTGTCCCCTCCAACATGCAGTCATCATGTCCATGTTTAATCCTCAAACCCTCTCACACAACAGCTCGTGCGCTCAGCGCAAGCTCACCGCGATTCGGGAACTTTACGCCAAAAAGATCCACAAACCCACGAAAGAACGTCTTCAGCGTGACTGGGAAAAATGTAAAGCCCCCAAGAACACTAGCAAGCCAAAAGAAGAAAAGAACTGGCGTTAGAAGATCCACATGAGCCAACAGAGCAAGCTGTGAGCCAGGATAGTGGACTTCATGAGTAATAAAGACAATAAAAAGAGAGGGAGGGGCAAGTCCATGAAAAGTCGTGGTGATCTGTGACCTAGTCGGAGACGCCAGAGACACCAGAGACACGCCGAGGTGTAGAACAGGGTCTTCAGTTCTGCTCTGGTCTGGTCTGGAGAAGTGGGAGGGGCCAGAGTCACCTCCCCTCTAGTAAATGCACCACTCTCGGTTTGATCTTCCCTGTTTCTCAGTCTCCTCATATTTTCCCCCACACTTTGTCTCTTGCTTTCCGTCCTCTCTTGATTCTCTGTCTCCATGTCCTTATCCCTCACTGTCTCCTTTGCTTTTGCCTTTCTGTCCAACACTGTTGGTTATCAATAACTGTCCTCTCTATTTTCTGTCTCTATTTTCCATGTCCTTCACCGTTTTGACTGTACCTGTTTCACTAGGTATTTGTTTCCATTTTCATAACTGTCTTCAGATCTCACTTGTGCATCGTGTTCCTCATAGTCCACCACTCCCCCCCTCCCCCCCATGTCCCTCACATACTTTCTCTCACTCAGATACCCAGTTTGCACCTGTTTTTTCTCATTTCCTGCCACTTCCTGCCAGTTTCTAACTCAAGTTCATTCCTTCAAACTCATTCTACAGTGTCTTCAATTTGACATCACTGCTGGCTTTACGGTTTTAGGTCCTGGCGTATTGCTTTTTATTTTATATTTTCATTTTATGAATTGTGCGCAATTCTGTGACTGTGTTTCCATTTCCATTCCATTCTCGGTTTTCCTGTCTTTCTCTCCAGACTTTTGTTTCAGAATTGAATTTCAGAATTTTCCAAAAGTATTTGTCCCCCTGTCCTCTTTCTCTCACTCCTCCATTCTCACTCTCTTTTGGTTTCTCTCATGTGTCATTCTCTAAGTCTGCCTTCCTGTCTCAGTCTTATTTTTTTTTCTTATAATGATTTCACATTGTTGGCATATCTGTGCCCTGAATTTCCTCATTCATGGGGAATAACCTTATTCTGTAACTGTTTACTTTTAGGCTTAGTTGTTCTGGTTTTAGTTCCTAAAAGATCCCACAGCTCACTTTTTCTACTATGTCCCGCTATTTCAGTGTGCCTCTCGTACTGTTTATTTTCCTTTCTCACTGTGACTCTGTTTAGGCTTTTACTACTTCTTATCCATTTTTTCTCTCTTCTTGTATCTCAATGTCCTCCTCGGTCCGTCTGCCTCCTCCCATTTTGATTTTTATTTTCATCTTTTCAGGGTCCTTTGTAGTCTATGTCAATTGTTTTCTCTTAGCTGTCCTATTTTCGTTCCTTTCTTGAACTACTTGACTTTACTGTCCTGCCTTGTCTACATCACTTTGTCCACATCGTCCCATCTTTCTTATTTTGAACTCCTTCTCTTTACCCCTACTGCCTGTATCCATGTCATTCTGTCTCGTTTCGGTCTCCCTCTTCCCCCACTCGAACTGTTCTCTTTCTCAGATTCGTTTTCTGCACTGTGTCCAATCGCTGGGTTTAATCCCCCTCACAAACAAGTGAAGCCCCACCATCTCTACAGAACACCCTCTGCTCAATCTCTACCAATGAATACATGCAGCCACTGGCATAAGCCAATCAGAACAAGTATTATTGTGCCCTCCTTTCAGGTGGCAAATCTGAGCGGTTCACAGATGTCCCTTTTCTGACCTTTTATCTGTGGGAATAGAAACGCTCTACGAATTGGGGATTCATGTAGTGACAGCATCAAGGTCAACCACCTTCATTGCTATGGTTATTCTTTGCATGCCAGAGGAAACACTGCACTGGGTTTTCCAACCCTACATTCGTTCCCCACTTAACTCTCCCTTACTGTCATGTCTGTCTTTAGAGTCCATGTTCCAGTGACGAGAAGAGACAGTAAACAGTATCTGTAAAAAGATAAGTGGGAAATGTGTCTCATGGCCAAAATGATGCTTGAAGCCAAGCGTAGATTATCAAGGTGGTCGTACCATGAGTTGATCTTTCCAATAAGTTTAGCTGGGAGCTAAGAAGACTGCAGCAGGGGAATCCTAATAGCAGTCTGATGGATGGTGGGCTCGTGGGCGTCAAAGCCAATTGCCTGAATACCATCTGTAATGTTTGACTGAGAAAGATTACATGTTTGAGGCAGTTTCTCTTGAACGTGCCACAGTGTAGAATAACATGAGAAAATCTTGTTCAGCCAATACGGTGGCAACTGGAGAGAAAAATAACTACAACAAAGCAATGACACGGAATAGTTTGCAGTCCATAAGTAAATGCTTTGCACAGCCCCGAGCTCAACTCGTGTTAAGATTAAACGTTTTCGCACCAGAGGATTATTTTTCATATTTCTGCTTGCCTTTACTGCAGAAACTAAGGGTAGGTACGTTTTTCAGCACATAGGAACTCAGAGTGACGGGTACGGACGGAAGAGTACAGTGATTCGTCCAGGAGTAGCGACACTAGTGTACAACGTTTGGTCCAGGTGCAAGCGCCTGTGTCGTGCTCTCAGCCTCCATGCTTAACTATACTTGTACAACGGTAGCCAAATAAACAACAAACATTTGTGCTTAAAATGGAAAAAGATGCAGACAAATAGACCAACAGTGTTTTACTGATTTTACTGTTTTACTGAGCCTATATTTGATGGAGGAGATAAAACACGAGTGAGTCGTCTATTGCCTTGGACACACTACACTACTGTACGTTACACGACGTGCTTACTCCAAATCGGGCGTTCATATATAAAGCTGCAGACGTTAGAAATGTGCATTTCTTTGCGCCAGAATATTTTCTGCACATAAAGTCACTGACTATAAAAAGCTGCGACGATGCGGAGTAAAAGAATAAAGAAAAACAAATCCAGAAAGAGGAGCAAAGGGGAAAACGATCATTCTGTCAGGTTCCTGTGTCGGGTCGACATTCCTGCATTGAGCATGTGCATTAGTGAGGGGGAACGCCAACGTGATCCCTAACAGGCTTAGCGGAGGCTGTTATAAAAAGATTCAAATTCTCTTTGAAGTCTCTTCTCTTCCTCTACCCCCACCTCTTCTTCCTCTGCCTCGCTCGCTCGTTCTCTCTCTGTTATGTTTTGTAATTCATCGAATGGTCTCTGCCTTTCCAAACGGCACTGTGAGAATGAATAAAACCAAATGTAGCCTGGCTTCGCTCATTTTAGCCAGCCCTCTGCCTGATCCTTTGGACTGCTTAACGCCATGAGCGACTTTAGGGAGGGAATGAGCAGAGACATTAGAGACTTGTCCACAGACCTCCATGTCCTTGGTATTAAAATTGAATCTTGCCTCGAATAGGTATAAGGCAGCACATCAAATTCATGGGGAATCCTTGAGGTTGATTCCAGCAGTAAAACAACAACCAGCTCCACGCCCACAGCGCAGATTCTGCAAATCTCAGGATGCATACTGGCACGAGATGCGTCACAGACTGGCATCTGGTCCCGGGTGCACTTCCATCTGAGCCCTGTGAATAGCACGTTGGGCTGGGTATTGAAACCCAAAATTCCAAGAACTGGGTAGGTGTTGAGAAATTTCAACTTTAATTCCTTTGGGTTGCTAGTCAAGCAGTTTAGGCTCGAAATGCACTGCTGCGGTTATTGTGAAAAAAATGCGACCGCATTAAGGCGGCACCCCTCTGCAAGGACAGGTGCGTCCCGATCACACAGGGCTTCATGTAGTTTTGCTTGTAAACCCATTAGCGGAAAGCGCACAAAGGTTTGGTTTCACAAATGCAATACGAGTGTAAAATTGATCCATTTTTTAATGTGGTTGCACTTCCAACATGGCAACAATAGTGTGCTCTCCAACTCCAAATGCTGAATTAGCTGCGAGAGGCTAAAACTCTTAGCGTGAAAAAAAGATTCAAGTGCCTTAACGTACTAAAATAATGACCTAAGGAAACCAAACTCATTCCTGGTCATAAGTAATCCCTATTGCTAAAATGACAAACCTGTGGTCCAAGCGGAAAGTCATCATTGTTACATTAAGCTTTTTATTTATACACTGCTCACGATAAAACATAGGGAAATTTCAAAATGAATACGCATCGATTAAAAAGAGAGGCATTTGATTTTGTTTCATTAAAGCAAATGAAAAGTCAAAGAAAGTTGTTCGATTATGCAAATGTGACGCAAACTCAATTATGGTGATTGAGTAGCAAGTGACCTGTTCAGAAGCAGGCCAAACTGGACCAGAGTGACCCCACATGGACTGTCCAGTAGGGTGTATGGTCACCCGAGACTGCCAAAACACACCGACACTGATGGGGCATGGACAGGATCAGATTATCCAGTAAGTCTTGTGGGATCCTCTTCCTATTCATATAGAAATATCCCCTCATTTTAGTGAGCAGTGTAATAGATTTAAATGGGAAGAAAAACGCTTAACCTAAGAATGATTACTTTCTGTTTGCATCACGTTTGTCGTTTCAGCAGTAGGTATTACTTTTGATCAGTACTAACGAAGAGAAATGATGTTGACTACTGAAATGACTAACGTGAGGCAAAAGGAAAGAAATCATTTTTACGTTAAGCTTTTTCCATCCATTTAAAAGTATTATAAGTAAAAAGTATGAACTTCAAAATGATTACTTTCCTCTTGTATCACTGGTTCACCATTTCAGCAGTACAGGGTACTTACATTTACATTTATTTACATTTAAAGCATTTAGTAGACCTTATCCAGAGCGACTTACAATTAATACAATTTTACAATGGTGGGTTAAGGGCCTTGCTCATGGACCCAACTGTGGTAGCTGGGCAGACAGGGGATATGAACCCTGGACCTTCTGGTACCTTCCAGTACCTTAACCCCTAGGCTACCACAGTCCCACATAGTACTTGACAGAACTAGGTGTTCATACGTCATTGTTTTAGTACATTAAGCCACATTAAACCTTTTTCACTAGAAACGTTTTCGACTCGGCTCCGTAAACAGCACTAGCGCCTCACTAGCATATCCGGTACAGCCAGGTTGTTCCTGGTGTCCCATTTCTGTTCACAATGAATCACACAGAACAAAGATATTCTTTATAACCAGAACATTTAGCAGGCTTCTTTGCACCAGTGTGGAATCAAACTGAAATCGATATGCAGAATCAGAACTGATAAAAATGAAAGATAACCGCAAGATTAACTGGATCCCCCAACCATATAAAGTAAATCTGGATTTAGCCATTAAGATCTATTAACCTTTATGGAAGAAGGAATCATTAACATCATCCTGGAAGACACTTTCAATAGTGCATTCTCAGACAGAATTACTATGCAGTGTCCCTTCCCTACAAAAGGACAGCTGTAATTCATAGAATAACACAGCCCTCGTCTTCGCATCATCGTCAAAAGTTCAGCTGTTCGAAGAGGATGGTCAAATTTGGGCCTTGGAATTTCATGTTTACACTGTTTTGGGTTTTCCTTTACACTCTTTTTGTAAGCCTGCACATCAAGAATTATTTTGTGTACAAAAACTACACGCGGCATAGGAAAATACTGCTAAATTCGCTGTCCGTTACGTTCTAGATAAGAAGCTCTTCTGCACTCAGAAGCATGAAACTGTGAAACATGCTTATTCAATGGGAATGCATTCGAAAATATCTATGAGCTATAAAGGAGAAACACACTGACAAACGACTCAACTCCTGAGAATTGGTTTTATGAGCAAATAAAAGTCATTTGCTCAGGAAGCCACAAATAAAACTGAAAAATAACTAAACTATTAAAATCCATTGAGATGAAAAGTGAGTTTCTGATAATAAAAAAAATGTAAAAAAAAAAAAAAAGGTTTAACAAAGGTTGTTTAGCTGGCTAGCTCAGGGGATAAACAGCACTAATGATTTCAATTTAAATGCATTATGGGTCATGTAGTTCTTACTCTCTAATGTTCATTCTTATATATCATTACGTCGTTGTAATTGTTTCATTCATTCATTTTCTTAAACACTTAATTCAGATCAAGGTTACAGGAAAACTGGTGTCTTCCTTTGAGTGCGCCTCTAAACGTAACTGAAATGACTACACCCGTGTTATGTCATTTCAAACTAATGCAATAAAGCAAAAGATGTAGTTACTGTATGGTAATTACCTACTGGTGAAGAGAATGTCTGAACACAGTGCTGAGTCCCATTTTAAACGAGTTTTTTAATAATTTCTAATACGCGTTACCTGACAGAAGGACCACGCTAACAATACACATGCCCTGTTGGTGTGAAAGTAACACTCAATAGGCCCTGTAAGCAACATTAGTACAAGACTAAAGTAGCAGATATCAAACACTAAACTGGTCTGGTCTGTTTAATACAGTTGGGATCAAAGCAAAAAGAATACATCTGATTAAGTAGGAAAGACCAAGCCGAAAGAAAGACAAAAAAAGAAGGCAGGAAAGAAAGTAGGTTAGATAGAAGGTAGAGTTTTCCAGTGAGTGTGGTAGAAAAAGAATAGCAAACTGGTGGAGCTATGCAAGTCATAAATCTATCACCAATATAGCTGGCTAGAATGGTGGAGTGAAGCTGCAGCAGCAAACAGAGCAATGGCATGCACCGAGGTCAAATGGGAGGAGCAAGTGAAAGGGGAGCCGTCACCTTTGTCAGCAGGTGAGAAGGTTTTCCTGCAATGCTTTTGACAATCAGAGAGGTCTCCCTGTCCAGGTACGAGTGCTTTGACGATGCAAAGGAAAAGATAAACAAGATCAGTCAGTGCAAAAAAAAAAATAAATAGTCGCATCCGTGATTTGAAAAAACAAAAACAAAAACAAAATCTGAAAGTGTGCAGCTGATTGTTTTAAAAAAGTGTGAAAAGCCAGGCGTAATTGTGACGTAGTAACTGAACATTCAAAAGGGTGATCGGCGTCGTTATCATATACCAGGAAATCACAACAGAGGTGTAAAGACAATTGAAAAACAATATTAGAAGGAAAAACGGGATATAAAGACGACGTCTCAGTGCTGAGCAATCCTGATTTAGAGCCGTTATTGACGCTCGTTAGTGCCATTTTAACCCCCGTCAATACGATGTGTTTAAGTGCAGTACTAGCGACACGAATGAAGTCCTTCTGGACAGACGCACTTTGCACATTCATCACACACAAACACACACTTACAGTGAAGTGATCCACTTCGCCCTCCAGTGAGGTGAAGTCAAGGTGCCGCCTTGCAGCGTTACCATTGACCCTTCCGAGTGAGGCATGCTGGGAAAGGGGCGGGCCAAGTGGTGACGTCGCACACAGACAGGTGAAGTGAAACACATCAATCATGCAGGCAGGCAAGAGGAGGCGGAGCCATGTAAGGAAAGGTACCAGGTTACAGTCACTTATTGCACTATAATGTCTATGCCTAACAATCACCTTGAATTGATCTAACCTTTCTTTAACCAGCAGCCTTCACAGGGCAAGTACACTGCTCACGGAAATGAGTGGTTACCTCAAAATTAAATACCTCCTAAGTTTTGTGAGCAGTGTATTTATAGCCTGTATATACTCGCTGATCACTTTATTAGGTACACTTCTACACTCATTGTCCATTTTATCATCCACTTACTACATAGAAGCACTAAATTACACACTGTAGTCCATCTGTTTCTCTACAGTTTCTGTCCTCTAAAGGCCAGGACTCCCACAGGACTAGTACAGATCAGGTACTGTTTGGATGGATCATTCTCACCACTGCACTGACACTGAGGTGGTATGAGTGGCCCGGAAACAGCAGTGCTGCTGGAGGTTTTAAAAACCTCAATGTTATTGCTGGACGGAACAAAAGTGTCCAGCAACCAGCATCCTGTGAACACTGATGAAGGACACCAGTGTGTGCACCAACAGATGAGCTCCTGTCTGACTGCATCTACAAGGTGCAGCAATAAGGTGATCGTCTCTAATAAAGTATGAGTGATTTAAAGCTCCAGCAGCACTGCTGTGTCTGACCCACTCATATCAGCGCAAAACACACTACCACTCCAGCACAACATCCAAATAGAAGCTGATCTTCAATGGTCCTGTGGTTGTCCTGACCATTAGAGAACAGAGAAAAGGGGATGATCAAAAGGTGCAGAGAAACCGATGGGACTACCAAGTGTTTCTATAAGGCAAGTGGAACTGATCAAATGGACAAGGATAAAAATAAAGCTGATGGTTAATAATGAATCAGGGAAAAGCTCCAGACTTGGAGGACCAGTGTACGGTTCCAAGTAGCATGGCATGCAGGGTGTAGTATGTGTTTAAGTCGAACATTTTGCATGCCAAAGCGGTCACTGTACAGCTCATGCTCTTAAAGTGAACGTTCACGGTCCATGCAGGCATAATTATCACAGCGTTGGTAAGTAATTAGCATTATAAAATGGTTAATTGCAATTACATAGAGTGACAAGTGAGTTAATTAAGGACGTACGCAGGCACACACGCAGGCACACACGCACGCACACACGCAGGCACACACGCAGGCACACACGCAGGCACACACGCACGCGCACACGCACGCGCACACGCAGGCGCACACGCAGGCGCACACACACAAACACACACACAAACACACACACAAACACACACACACAAACACACACACACACTTGCTTGCTATGCTTGTGATTACTGATACATATAGACCTACCCCCACACTTAACCTAAAGCACATTTCTGGTTACTTTTTCAAATCAAAATTCCATTTTAGTAAAAAGAAGCACTTAAAAAAAGTAAGAAACCTTTTCATATGATTGAAATAATATTTTCTTCTTACAAGAATAGCAAGACAAGGTCTCACACACATATACATGCATGCATATACACCGAGAACTCATTACAATAACATTTGCACACACACACACACACACACACACACACACACACACACACACACACGTCAAGTTATAAGGGTTGCTAAAGCAC
>JAUZST010009440.1:0-12985 GCA_034779995.1 Parotocinclus haroldoi
ATTTAACCTACAATTACATTAAAGTGAATCTGGAGAAAAAAAAAAAAAAAAAATGAACAGAAGAAAACGGTTGGCTCCCTAACGGAGGGCGGAAAAAGCTAAAAAAAATATATATATATAATAATAATAAAAAATAATAATAATAATTTTAAAAATATTTTTTTCGTATTCTTCAAATATGATCGTCGGCGGATCCGTGAAACAAGCAATAAAAAAGTCTGGCCTTACGTAAATTATAGCACATCCCGTTTTGTAACATAGGGCATGTTCGATTAATCGGACCAGCCGTCCCGTCCCGATGTGCCCCCGTTAACCGGATTCGTCTGTATAGCCCCACCCAGCCAGCACAGCGATCTGGGTTCGAGTCCCAGTGGCCCGGGTTGGGTGTTATTTCGGTACGATTGGTTCTGCTTGGCAGCTGAACAGCACCCGATCTTGGACACCTGTGCCCAGTGTATTTCGGGACCGGCCTCCAGAGCAGTTCCAAGTGTGTGTGTGTGCGTGTGTGTGTGTGTGCGTGCGTGTGTGTGTGTGTCCTTGGTTGGCAGCTGTAACTGCTATCGCTGACTGTATGATTTGTTTTTGATTTTAAACTACCTGTGGGATGAAAGTATTTCACGCCATGGTAACGAAAACAAACGCGATGACCCCGCCCACGTAGAGTCCCCGCCCACTGTTGTGTTTTCCACGCCTTGGGGGGGAAAAAAAAGGGAGCGAAGCGCGAGGAAAACAAGCTGTCTCCTGCATCCATGTTATTTTCGCGGCCGTTCGCGCGTCTTGCCCGCTATTTTAAAATGAGATCGCGCTCGGGATCGGGATCGGGATCGGGATCGACCAAGGTAGGATTCATACCGGGGCTGTCGTTCAGGGAGACGGACGGACCAGATCGAATCAGGATCCGGTCCTGGGTCCGAAGTTGCGCTAAGAGCCGTTTATTCTAGGGCATGCGCTCGTTGGTTTTGGATGCATCCGTTTGCATTTAAAAGCCTCGCGGTTCGGTTGATGACGGATCGGTGCGCGGTTCGGATCAGGCCCGGTGCGTTTCTGCTTTTGTTCTTCGCCGTTATCAGCTGACATCCTGTAGGCAGTTGTACGCAGCACGGCGGGGCTGCACATCTACGCGACCGATTTATGGGAGCGCCAGGAATACGGCACAGACCTCGAGCGCTGCGTCCCACATGTTGCGTCAAACGCGGGCCGCGAGTCTCAGCTCTTAAAGGGGACGTCGCGTGCAGCGCTCAGGGCTCGTGGGCATACTGTTGCCTGCCCGGAGAACCTGCCAATCCACAGCCTGGGAAATCAGACTGCCTCGGTCCGAAAACGTGCCACTGAACAACATTTCAGTCGTTAGGGGTTACTCGTTACCACGCCCCCGTCCGACTAACTCCGCCCACACGGCGAGAACTTGTTTGGTCTGCAGGCAGTTTGGCAGGACCGAAGCGCTAAACGACGGGAGGATAATAATGCTAAAAACAATAATCGTAGTTTAAAAAAAGAATAGTAGTATTAATAATTATTTAAAAAAACAACAACAATAATTATAGTCATAAAAATAATAATAACATCAACAATAATTATAGTGATAGGAATAATAATGTATATCCATTCATCATCTTCAGCTTAATTCACACGGGGTCGCGGGCCAGCCGGTGCCCACCTGGTAACCCCGGGGTGCAAGGGCAGGAACAACCCTAGATGGAGAGCCAAACCATCATAGAGCACACACACACACACACACACACACACACACAGTCACACACTAAGGGCCACTTTAGAGACCCCAATTAACGTAACACGCATGTCTTTGGACTGTGGGAGGAAACCAGAGTAACTAAGGGCCACTTTAGAGACCCCAATTAACCCAACACACATGTCTTTGGACTGTGGGAGGAAACCGGAGTAATTAAGGGCCACTTTAGAGACGCCAATTCACCCAACACGCATGTCTTTGGACTGTAGGAGGAAACCGGAGTAACTAAGGGCCACTTTAGAGACCCCAATTAACCTAACACGCATGTCTTTGCACTGTAGGAGGAAACCAGAGTAACTAAGGGCCACTTTAGAGACCCCAATTAACCTAACACGCATGTCTTTGGACTGTGGGAGGAAACCGGAGTAACTAAGGGCCACTTTAGAGACCCCAATTAACCCAACACGCATGTCTTTTGGACACACATTCACGGGGAGGACATGCAGACTCCACACAGAAAGGACCCAGGCCGCCCCGTTCTGGGATCGACCCCGGGAATAATAATATGAGTTATAATAATAAAAAAAAAAGAATAATTGTTATTATCATAGTAATGTTCATAATGATGATAATGTAAAATGTTTTAATAACAATAGGATCATGATAATGTAGTAGTAATAATAATAGCAATAGTAATTAATTATTATTTTTATTATAATTATGATGATTATTTCTTCCCTCCTAGGTGATGTCTCCGGCTGTGGCATAACCCCACCCCACCCCCCCACCCCCCCATGCCAGCAATGGAGGTGGGCAACCTGCCCACGGAGCTGTGGCGCCTTATCCTGGCCTACCTGCCTCTGGCAGACCTGGGCCGTTGCTGCCTGGTGTGCCACACTTGGCGGGAGCTGGTACTGAGCCTGGACAGCACGCGCTGGCGCCAACTGTGCCTGGGTCTCCCAGGATGGCGGCACCCGAACTGGCCGTGTCGTCCCCACCTGTCGCCCCCGTCGTGGCGCGAAGCCTTACGCCGGCAAGCCCTAGCCAGCCGCACGTGGACCCAGAACGGCACCGAGCTCCACTCGTCCGCCTGCCTGCACCTGTTCCGGCGCAGGAAGGACAGGAGGGTGTGGCACGTTGGCGCCGTGCCGGGGCACGGCTACGAGACTTTGAGGGGGGCTCTGGCCGTCGCGGGACCATACGACAGGGTGCTGCTCCACCCGGGCATCTACGAGGAGCAGGCGGAGGTGACCTTGAAAGTGCCCGTGGAGATGGTGGGCATGGGGAAGCTGGGCGACGTGGCTCTGATGGTTAGCTTCGATCAGCAGTGTCCGACTGCCAGGCTGTGCAATCTGGTGTTCATGCCCGCCTGGTTCTCGCCAATGGTGTATAGGGTAAACACACACACACACACACACACACACACACACACACACACACACAGGCGTTCCGTAGAAGGTCCGCTCACTTTGTTTTCCCTCTTCTAGACGTCTTCAGGTCACGTCCAGCTGGACAACTGTAACTTTGAGGGGTGCCAGCTGCACGTCCGAGGCCCGGGCACCTGCCAGGCTCGCTTCTGCTCGTTCGCCCAGGGCAGCTCCGCTCATTTCCTGGAAGTGGCCATCAGCCTAATGGACAGCTGCGAGTTCTCGGGCGGCGACTCGGCCTCCGTCACCATGGAAGGCCCGCCTGTTTCCGAGCGCAACTGGGCCTGCAGGCACCTGGCCGCCTTGGCGAAAATGCTAACCGCCTCCACCGTAGCCGCGGGCGGGCGCCCGACCGGCGACTTGCCCTGTCGGGGCCCACCGGACGACGGGGTGGGAGACGTTCCCAGACGAGCCCTCCTGGAGGAGTGGGCGAAGCACGATGTGGACTGGTCCAAACCTAAAGCCGCCACCGAAAGCAACGAAACGGTGATCGAGGACGACGGCATGGACACCTCGGGCGAGTCTGGCGACGAGGACAGAGCGGGGCAAGGGGCCAACCCGGATTACGCCCTGTCCTACGGGCAGCACGGCCTGGCGCACCTGCTGGAGCCGAAGCTGCCCGATTTCGCCTCGTTCCCCGTGCTGCTGAGCCTGAGCGCCGAGCTGCAGAGGGACCCCGAGGCCCAGGAGCTGGCGAGTTCGGTGCAAGGCTGCCTGCTGCACCACTGCCTGCTGCGGGACGGCAAAGGGGGCGTTCACCTGTGCAACCACGCCCAGGCCAGGCTGGAAGGCAACGTGTTCCGAGGTCTCAACTATGCAGTGCGCTGCATCCAGAACGCCAAGGTACCCAAACGTGCACATGGCGGCGTTTTAGTCGTGTTTTTAGTAACAGTGAGGTCATTTCCGGCCAAGCGGCCGTTAAAGAGCGGATATCCGTGGAGCATCTTCTGTCCTGTTTCCTTTGCGTTACCACGGGACTCGCTGGTGTAACATGGCACTTCCTGGCCACTAGAGGCCAGCAGAGGCGCAAAGATCGCCATATTGGTCCAGGCAAGAACGGGGTGTAAACAAATACAAGTAAACCGAAGTGGGTTTTTTTTGTGTTGTTTTGTTTTTGGTTTTTGTGTGTGTGTGTGTGTGTGTGTGGTTTTTTAAATTGTTGTTTTGTTTTGATTTTAGCCAGTGTGCTACTTTAGTTTTCTTTTAGTTTTTTTGGTAATTTGTTTGGGCTTTTTTGTGTTCTATTTAGGGATTTGTGTGTTGATTTGGTTTTTCTTTTTGGTTTTGTGGTTTTTTATTTTGTTTTGTTGTGTTTTTAGCCAGGTTCCTACTTTTACTTAAAAATATTATATATATATATTATAATAAATTTTTTTTATTATTATTATTATTATTTTTTTTTTTGTGAGCCAGTTCGCTTCTATTTAGGGATTTGTGTGTGTTGATTTGTTATTTTTCTTTTGTTGTTGTGTTTTTAGCCAAGTTCCTACTTTTGCTTTTTTTAAAAAATATATTATTATTATTATTATTATTATTATTATTATTTTATTTTATTTTTTTATTATGTTTTTTTGTTTTTGTGAGCCAATTTGCTTCTATTTAGGGATTTGTGTGTGTTAATTTGTTTTTTTTTGTGTGTTTGTTTTATGTTGTTTTGTGGCGTTTTTAGCCAGTTTCCTACTTTTGTTTTTTTTTTTTTTTTGCAAAGAAATTATTATTATTATTATTTTAAAATGATTATTAATATTTCATTTTTTTTGTGAGCCAATTTGCTTCTATTTAGGGATTTGTGTGTGTTGATTTAATGTTTTTTGAATGCTGTTTTGAGGGGAGGGGAGGGGAGAGGGGTGTGCACGTGCTTAAACCTCCCTTTCTTATTTCACGTACGAAACCTTTAGGGTTTATTTCTTTATTTATTTTTTTACATTTCGTGGGTTTTTTTTCTCTCTTTACGCCCTCGTTATTTGACCCTATTTGACCCTATTTGCCCCGGCTCAGAACTCGGCTCGTTCGCTTTAAAATACTGAATAAATAAAATGCTGTATAAATTCTTCGAATTGAGCTTCATTGACAAAAAAGTAACGAAAAGAAAGAAATGGCAGTGAAATACGTCATGAATGAAAATAGCTGCTATAAATCCTAAAATTGATCAAATGAGTAGATGAGTGGGATCTCTGTGCTCCTCTGTTAGATGGTGATGCTGCGTAACGAGGTGAGCGAGTGCCGGGCGTCCGGCGTCTTCCTCCGACTCTCCGCCCAAGGCCTGATCGCCGAGAACAACATCCACTCGAACGGCGAGGCCGGACTGGACATCCGCAAAGGAGCCAACCCCATCATCCTGGTAAATGTTAAGATCAATAAAGTCTGCTATATAGTCATGACCACACACTCACACACACACACACACACACTCCCGCAAGACCCTTTTATTTTCAGCCAGTTCGTTTCTTTCGTGTGGGTTGTTTTGTTTCTATTTTTTTTTGCTTTTTTGCTTACTTTTAAATGTTGTTTTGTTGTGTTTTTAACCTACTTCTGTTTTTTTTGCGAGCTTTTATTGAAGGATTTGTGTGCGTTGATTTGTTTCTATTTTTTTTTGCTTTTGTGGGTTTAAAAAAAAATAATTTTTTTTGTTACTTTTGGGTTCTTTGTGGTTTTTTATTTAGGGATTTGTTTCTATTTTTTAGTTTTTTTGGGGGGGGTTTAATGTTTTTTTGTGTGTTTTAGCCAGTTTGTTACTTTTGGGTTCTTTGTGGTTTTTAATTTAGGGATTTGCTTCTATTTTTCTGCTTTTTGTGTTTTTTTTAGATGTTGTTGTGTTGTATATTTAACCGGTTTGCTACTTTTTGGTTTTTGTTGTGAGCCAATTTGCTTCTATTTAAGGATTTGTTTATATTTTTTTGTTTTGTTGTGTTTTTAGCCTACTTTTGTTTTTTGTTTTTTTTTGCGAGCTTTTATTTAAGGATTTGTGTGCGTTGATTTGTTTCTATTTTTTTATTTATTTTTCTATTTTTTTTGTTTCTATTTAAACACTTTTTGTGTTTTTTTTAGATGTTGTTGTGTTGTATATTTAACCGGTTTGCTACTTTTTGTTTTTTTGTTTTTGTTTACTGCTACTTTGTATTTTTTAGGGGGGGGGGGTGTTGTTAAAGCACAGCTGTAAACACCTGGATTTCTCTCTCGTTGTGCCAGTGTAATAAGATCCACAGCGGCCTCAGGTCTGGAATCGTCGTCCTGGGCAACGGTAGGGGCTCCATCCGCAGCAACCAGATCTACGGCAACAAAGAGGCCGGAGTCTACATTCTTTTCAACGGCAACCCTGTCGTCAGGTACCCGAGAACGTGTGTGTGTGTGTGTGTGTGTGTGTGTGTGTGTGTGTGTTTTACATCTGGCTGTATTTTATATCAACCTGATTTCATGATTTAGACACAGTGAACAAATTCATTCATTCATAGTCCAAAGACATGCGTGTTAGGTGAATTGGGATCTCTAAAGTGGCCCTTAGTTACTCCGGTTTCCCCCCACAATCCAAAGACATGCGTGTTTGGTAAATTGGGGTCTCTAATGTGGCCTTTAGTTACTCCGGTTTCCTCCCACAGTCCAAAGACATGCGTGTTGGGTAAATTGGGGTCTCTAAAGTGGCCCTTAGTTACTCCGGTTTCCTCCTACAGTTCAAAGACATGCGTATTTGGTAAATTGGGGTCTTTAAAGTGGCCCTTAGTTACTCCGGTTTCCTCCCACAGTCGAAAGACATGCGTGTTGGGTGAATTGGGATCTCTAAAGTGGCCCTTAGTTACTCCGGTTTCCTCCCACAGTCCAAAGACATGCGTGTTGGGTGAATTGGGATCTCTAAAGTGGCCCTTAGTGTGTGACCGTATGTGTGTGTGCGCCCTACCATGGATTGGCGCCCCGTCTAGGATTGTTCCTGCCCTTGCGCCCAGAGTTGCCAGGTGGGCACCGGCTGGCCCTTGACCCCGTGTGGATTAAGCGGAAGACGATGAATAAATGAATGAATGAATGAATGAAAACTAGAGGTCATGACTGCGTGTGTGTTTTCGTTCTCAGCGGGAATCATATATTTGAGGGCCTGGCTGCCGGCGTCGCCGTGAACGAGAACGGTCGCGGTCTGATCACCGGTTCGTACCATCACCATCACTCATTCGCTTTGTATTTCATGCCCCTGCCGCTTCGCTCTCTGAGCCCCGGCGTCTCCGTTTCTCCGTCAGAGAACGTGATCAGGCTCAATCAGTGGGGCGGAGCCGATATCCGCCGAGGAGGCGATCCGATCCTGCGCTGCAACTTCATCTGCCACGGTTACTCGGACGGTGTGGTGGTGGGCGAGAGAGGGAGGGGCCTTATCGAGGGTAATCATATCTACGGTGAGAACGCCCAAAAAACGGTTCCTTAAGCCCAGTCTGTCTGTCTGTGTGTGTTTTCGCCAACTTAGTTCATTTTCTTTTTTGTTTTAGCGTATTTTTTCTTTTCAGCCACTTTGCTTCTATTTGTGTGTGTGTGTGTGTGTGTGTGTGTTTTCTGTATTTTTTTTTTATAATAGCAAATTCGCTTTAGGGCTTTTTTTATTTTTTGTGTGTATGTTTTTTTTTTCTTATTTGTGCTTTTTTTTTTTTTTTTTTTTAAAGAAGTTCACTTCTATTTTGGCCTTTTTGTGTTTTATTTATTTACTAAGCCAATTTACTTCTTTTTTTTTTTTTACAATCATTTTTCTTTTTAGCCAGTTCGCTTCTTTTTCTGCTTTTTTGTATTTGTATTTTTTTTAAAACACTACTTCTATTTCAGTTTTTGTTTGTGTGTGTGTTTTTTTTTTGTTGTTGTTGTTGCCAAATTGCAACTTCTTGTTATGCTTTTTTTTTGTCTTGTTTTCTGTTCATGCCAGTTCGCTTCCATTTGTGCTTTTTCTTGTGTTTTATTAATTTATTTATTTTAGGCCAATTTGCTACTATTTGGGAATTTTGGCACCATTTTATGCGCTGTAACAAACTGGGAAGCCATCGAGGACAAAAACGTCCCATTTTTAAGGGAAATTTAAAATTGTGTGGGGTTGTAATTGAATGTGGGAAGCCATCGAGGACAAAAACGTCTCATTTTAAGGGAATTTCGAATTGTGTGGGGTTGTAATTGAATGTGGGAAGCCATCGAGGACAACAGTAATAGATTGTCATTTAAAAGACGTTTGTCACCAGCTGTTCAGTGTAATAAGTAGCCTCATCCTGAGCAGGCCTTCTCTCGCAGGTAACAGAGGCTGCGGCGTGTGGGTGATGCTGTCCAGCCTCCCGCAGCTGATCGGTAACTCCATTACCCATAACCGCATGTACGGGCTGGCCGTGTTTTGCCGGAAGGACCCGGCGTTCTCGGGAGGCGAGAGGGAAAGAGGAGGTCAGGACAGCTTCCACGAGGAAGGCGAGCTTCTGGCGTGGGAGAGCGACCTGGACAGCGAGGACGAGCGCTTCTCGAGCCGCCGCCCCATCGCCGTGGCGTTAGTGGAGAATAACTGCGTGAGCCACAACGGAGGTGAGAGACCCGAAACGCGAGCGCGGGCCGTGCTCTCGCACCCGCTCGTCTGTTTAATCGCCCTCGTTACCGGGTGTGCCCCGCAGCCGTCGGCGTGTACGTCAAGAGCAGCGAGGCCCTCAACGTGGTGGCCAACATGGTCTCCGGCAACCGGGCGGCGGGCGTGGCCGTCGTCCAGAGCGCCCAGCTGACCCGGCTCGTCAGCAACTGCGTCCACGGCAACGGCCGGACCGGCGTCACGGTGGACCTGGAGTGCAGGGTGGAGCTCAGGGGCAACGGCGTCTACGGCAACGCCTGCCACGGCGTCTGCTTCCGTGGCGACGGCCAGATCGTGGAGAACGACGTGGCCGGGAACGGCGCCGGCGGGATCCGGGTGCTGGAGAGCGCCGACGTGAAGGTAAAGGCCGAGGCCGATCTAATGCGGGAAGCCATCGCGGTCAAAAGAAACCAAAAAAAAATCTCGCATTGCTGTGTGATGTTGTACGGTCACGTGGGAAGCCAACAATGACACGATGCCCATTAGAGGTGTTCAGCATGGCAACGTAATCCGGGAAGCCATTAAGGACAAAAGAGGGAGATTTAGCTTCACTGGATGACGTCGTGATTTAACGTGGGAAGCCATCGTGGACAGCAGTCATAAAATGTCCGTTAGCGAAATCCCGTACCAATTCCCAGCACTGGGACAATCCGGGAAGCCATTGTAGTCAAAAGCCTTAGGCAGCCATAGGTTTCCTTCTCAGGGAAGTTTGGCATTTCTGTACCACATTGTGATGTGATGTGGGAAGCCATCGTGGACAACAACACAAATTACAATGTCCTTAGTTGAACATGGGGAGCAATTTCCCGTACTGTAGCATAATCAGGGAAGCCATTAAGGACAACAGGAGTTTAACCTTGAGGTAGGTTTTTCATGGCTGCATCACGCTGAAATGTAATACGGGAAGCCGTCATGGACAACAATAACACGCGATCGATCAGCGAACCTTAGAGGCACGGGTTTCACTTCGTTTGAAGCCGCACGGCGACGTAGTGTGGGAGGCCACCGAGGACAACGAAAAAAAGACACTGCCCATTGTCCGTTAATGCAAGGGCGCCTCCCCCGGGTTCATCTGCGATTTGTATCGCAGGTCCTGAGGAATCGCGTGCAGGCGCCGCAGGGCTGCGCGATCTCGTTGAGACAGAGGGTTCGAGGCGTGGTTCAGGAGAACCTGGTGTACCAGGGCTACCCGGGTAACCATAAACCACCCATACACATCGACCCACTCAACCAGGAGTGCGCCGTGCTCAGCAACACCCTCCTCACGCACAGGTACGGAAAGCCAGGTGTGGAGTGATAATGGCTGACGAGTTTACATTTCATATATATATAAATATAATAATATGTAATTACATTTCATATCATAAAAAACGTTCATATCTGAGTGAAACAGATTCATATTTATTTCCCTCCACCCCCCTCCCTCTCTCTCTCCCCTCCCTCCATCCCCTCCTTCTCTCCCCATTTCCCCTCCCTATCTCCATCTCCCCCTCCCTTTCCCTCTCCCCGTTTCCCCTCCCTCTCTCCATCTCCCCCTCCTTATCCCTCTCCCCTCCCTCTCTCCCCATTTCCCCCTCCCTTTCCCTCCCTCCCCATTTCCCCTCCCTCTCTCCCCATTTCCCCTCCCTCTCTCCATCTCCCCCTCCCCCTATTTCCCCTCCCACCCTCCCTTTCCCTCTCCCCTCCCTCTCCACTCCCTTTCCCTCTCCCCCTCCCTCCCTCCCTCCCTCAGACCGAACGCTCCATGGGCTTTGGAAAACCCACCGCCTCGCCCCCTCTGCAGCAACCCGCCGGGCTCCGCCCAGTCGTCGCGGCCGGCCCACCTGACCATCAGCGTGACCAGCAGGATCACGGCCACGGTGGAGAGCGGCTGCCACAGCCACGGGAGCATCTTCTGCTGCATCCTGTGAGCCTCTGCACAAAGCTCTGCTCCCACAAGGCCACTTTATTAGGTACGCCCGTCCAACCGCCCGTGGAGTGAAAACCAGCCTCTTATACGTACACCCGTTACTCCGTAGTCTCCGTTGACTGCGTGGTTGCCATGGTTATACGGACCAACACCTCGTCGCCTCAAGCATGGTGTACCTAATAAAGCGGCCGCTGACGGTACGCCTAGAGCCAGAGCCGAGACCGGGATGGGGATTGGGATTTTGTACGCTTTTGTTTTTTTATATTTTTTCGGACGGTGCAATATGTGCTCTATTTAAAAACCCACGCACGTGCCTTCCTTTCTCATACGCCGCACCTCCGACTCCGTTTCTAATCCCCAAAAAAAAAAAAAAAAAAAGCACAGAGGCGTGACCTGGGCGACGGTTTTATTTCCAATTACAGCTCTTAAGCGCCTCTACTTCATCTTCTTGCGCTTCCTGCTCTCCAAGCGCCGTTCGTAGGCGACCAGCGGGAGCTCGAGCGATGCCGTCCGGTGCACGTCCTGCAGCCCAGGCTCCTCCGGACTGAGCACCGGCTGGCGGGACAGGGTCAGCCCCATGGCCTTGGCCACCTCCAGAATCCTACAGGCAGAGCACAGGACCAGATCAATCATCATCATCATCATCATCATCATCAACGGCCCGTAAAAAGAGGAAAAGAGTAAAAAAGGGGTCAAAACCAGGAGAACGACTTTTTTTATTTTTATTTTGATGTTACCGAATCAGGCGTTTGGATTTATCTCTACAAGACTCAAGTTTGCTCAAGGACCGCTCCACATGTGGCCCGGGACGCCTCGGGGTCGGAACGCGTCTCGCCAAAAAAAAAAAAAAATAAATAAATAAATAAATAAAAACTGGGACGGAATCAGCGAGCTCGGTTCGATCCGGCAGGGGTTGCCAGACTGGGAATTTTCACTTGTCTGACTGACTGGTCGCTCTTCGAGCCCTTCGCTTTAAAACGGGACGGGCCTAAATTTCCGACTCCAAATAACAAAGGCCTAAAAAAAAAAAAAAAAAAAAATGACACGGACCTCGTAGCTCCTCTGCCTTTTCCGATGTAACACAGAACAAGCGTGGACAATGTGAATAAATAAATACGAATTCAACCGTGCTTACTGGTGCGTGACCTCTTTTCCGGGCGGCGTCATTACGGCAGGCGGAGCTCGCGTGTTGCGCTATCAGCACTGTTGTTCTCTGAAAGCCTGCTTGGACTTTTTGTGCTTCTGTTCCGACTGCTAACCCCTAGTGTACAGTGTGTAGCTCTGTCTGTGTGTGTGTGTGTGTGTGTGTGTGTGAGACCTGCTCTCGCTGATGGCCAGGTCCCTGTGTAAGAGCGTAAGGTCGGCTGTCTGGTCCCCCATATGGAGCAGCAGGGCGAGGCAGTGTGAGGCGATCTTAACCACTGTAGAATGAGTCACTGTACTCTTCAGTCTGCAGAAAAACAGAGTGTGTGTGTGTGTGTGTGCGTGAAATCGAACATGTGAACAATCTGTAGCAGTCCAGATCTGAACCGGTTACCTTCCGTTCGTAAAGCTCTCCACGGTGAAGGTCTTCTGGACCTTATTGAACACGACCCGGGGGCACTCGTCCTCGCCGACTTCAACACACGGGCAAATCGCATTTTTCATAACCGCGACCACCTGTGTGTTTATGGATTGTCTTTGTTCGTTTGTGTTTGAAACTCACACTTGCGCTCCAGCCTTTTGTGCTGCCCGAGCCGGATCAGGAAGGAAATGTACCAGGCGCAGCGGGCGTTCCTGGCTCGGGCGTCCCCTTCTCCGGGCAGGCATCTTAAGATCCTCCTGACGCTCTGAGGACTGTAACAGGGATCGCGTTACATGGGGTAAACGGAACGGGAAAACGTAACCCGGGTCGTCGCGCGTCGCTTACATCGGGTCGGCCTTCGTCTCGAGGTCCCCGGGGGTCGACGCTGCCATTTTCTCACCCAGTTCCCCGAGGGCCTCCAGCTCGGCCGCTGACAGGACTGAAAGAGGCGTTCAGGAGCTTAGCGGAAGGGCGGAGGAGGGGAGGGGAGGGGAGGGGCGCGGGCGCGACGCGTTTGGACGCTGCGCGCAAAAGCGACTTTACAGAAGAGTGCAAGGATACGCTTGTCGAAGGGGTAAACGTCCTCCCGGCGGGTCGCCGTCTTGTTACAGGGCGGGAGGAAGAGGGCCGATTCGGTCTGGGCCTGGGAATCCACTACTTCCTGCTGTAATGCTGGGAGAAACCAAAAGCTATAATGAAACTGTAACAGGGCTATAATGAAACTGTAACAGGGCTTTAATTAAACTGTAACAGGGCTGTAACAGGGCTATAATGAAACTGTAACAGGGCTTTAATTAAACTGTAACAGGGCTGTAACAGGGCTATAATGAAA
>JAUZST010009441.1:0-12984 GCA_034779995.1 Parotocinclus haroldoi
GGAGGAAACCGGAGTACCCGGAGTAAACCCACGCAGACACGGGGAGGACATGCAGACTCCACACAGAAAGGACCCAGTCCGCTTTTTTTTTTATTGTGTGGAACGTATTAAAATAAACATATTAGACGTATTAAAATGAGCAAGGATTCGTTAATCGTTGTCATTGTAGTCTAAATTTGTTAATAATATGGCAATTCAAACACGGGTTAATGCAACTTTTAAGGATAGCTCAAATAATATATAATGCTACATGCTTTTTATCTAAGCTTGTCAACGTTTTTGGCCAAAAACGGAACATCAGTGATGAGGAAATGGTCGAAACCTGCTAGACAAATGTGGTGTATCCCCGCTCTCAGAAACCCCTTGGCAAAGCAGAAACTCATGAACATAAGGACCTGGAACAAAACCTTGGGGGAACCCGGTGGTGAAAATACCAGCCAAGCCAACAGTTCATAAGCCAGGCTGGAACTCGGCGATGCCACATAGTGAGAAACCGTTCACACGTACGACATTTATGCAGCCTATACAACCTTACGAGATACGAATCAAGGAATTAAGGGAGTCAAGGAGTTAGGGTTTTGATTGGGCCGTTTCTGGAACATGAACCCTCACACTTTAAGTTAGTAACCTTAACCACTGCCCTGGTGCTTAAAAAACACTCGAAACCCAAGTCATACCATCGTCAAACCTCATCCCCACTTGTTTTGAAACACTGGTTAATGATGAGGTCATGGCTGTGTATTTTCTATTTGACTCTACTTTTATATAGGAAATAATAGCTCTCGTTGCCCAAATCCTATATAAATACTATATACAATAACACTGATGTTTTTTTGTAACGTATAAACGAACAAACATGAGCTGTACTTTCTTTCTCTGCGAAAGAGAGCTACACCGCCAATGGCCAGCTCATTTGAGCCAAGATCAGGCTATTCTTTCCCCACATTAAGCTTGTTTATGTAATAACTCGAACCTTTGTGTAAATAGCTCACAGTGTACTTAATGGTTTATCTGCCGTCTGTGAAGGACATGTATGCTACGAACCGGCTGTTCTTAGGGCATTTTAGCTCGGTGAGCATTAAGAGATTGTTCTGGAACCTGGCAGATTGTAGATAAAGAGACTGGAGCTTGATTAAAACGGCTAGGCTTTAAACGTTGTCATAAGAGCCGTAATTGTAGCCGACTTGGTATTGAGTGTTGTTTTTCTTTAAGCTCAGCCGAAGCTGTCGTTCATGTAGAAATGACACGGGTTTTGAAGCACAAGTTTGAGAGAAGGCAGAGGGGAAAAAAAAATGAAAACGTTGGAGCGCTCCGTCTCTTAAAAGACTGTTACTTGGTGGAAAATCATCCATGTTTAGCCTAGCCATTCATTTTCTAAAGCCAATAACAGGATTTTTAAACTGCTGTCCAGTTCCGGTCCTTTACAGAGCATTGGCATCCATGACAGGGCGCGTTTTGGGAAAAGTAGAAGGCATGGTGCAAGTTGGTTGTGCCTGTGTCGACACAATCCGATGCCAGCTACAGTTTTGGTATCTGATCCGTCTTTTAATGGAAACGTCCAGTGGGGTTTCTTTCCCTGCCTGTTCTGGACACGTCTCACCCAGTCTGTATTGATAGATGAACTACTGTTCTTATCAAATCGCCCCATGGCTGAATTGAACCGTACAGGTTCGACTCCTTAAAATCTACGAGACATTCTTTAAACTTCAGCTTATGTGATCTGGAAGTTACACTGCCGTGGGCCGGTACTGACTAAGTAACCTAGGTGCATTTATTTGTTCTTAACCTGGGTAAAACATTATGTCACTGTAGAGGTGCGTACAGTACACTGGTTCGCTCTGCGCCTCCTAAACACTCTTCCATTTATGAGAAACATGAATGAGAAACTGTCTTTTATGTTACAGCGCAACAGATTTCTATTGACGGCCTTTGTAGGACTCGGGTGCGTGTAGTGGGACTGGAAGAAATGGATATCGAGTTAGTTTTGTGTTATATTGTAAATATACGTATGTTTAAAATACCTTTGCTTGCTTTCTGTTCCTCTTTTTAATATAAATTTAGCCCGTTTTTCCCTACTGGTCCAATAGCCTTGGAGTGACGCGACTCAAAAGAGGATCAGGTAATATAGCATAAATAAAAAAAAAGAAATACGATTTTTGTAATTTGCATTTGCAACATATAGTTTCCAATAAATATTAAATCGTTATTAAACCTTTGGCGCGTGATTGGCTCCACAATCAGTCGTCCAAAAACAGCAGTTTAGAGCTTAAAAATTAAGTGATTATGGTATTCTGCGTGAAATGGCTTAAACACCATCGCGGTGTCACAGGTTTGTGGAGGAAAGCGGGCAAGAGCGAAACCTTCCAAGCCTTGACCAATGCACCGGCAAACAATCCTGGTTTTTTTATGATAAATTCCAGTACAGATTTCAGAATCCCGACCCCGCCCGCCACCATTCATCACCCAGGCCGAGATAATACGGAGAAAAAGTTGAAAACAAGATTCCTAAATATAATTATCATATATCGGCTGTGTCCGCCTGTTAAACACGTCCATATTAGAACCAGTTCCCGCTTGTTTCCAGCATTAGGAGCGCTAACGCGACTTCATATTAAACACATTGGAACCTGAAGACAATGTTACATTGTGTGAGATGTGTCAGCGGGCCAATGGCCCCCCCACAGGCAAACAGAACCCAATTTGGCCGTCTCCTTAGCAGGGCCTGACCCCGACAGGTCATGTGACTCCCAGTGACAGCCTGAACAATTAACGCTGCCACATTCCTCTCAGACCAGGGTACAATGCAGATCAGGCTTTGTTAATCGTGCTGGTAAAAGCGACCAGCGGTCCTGCCAGATCCACGCTTTATCCACCCAGAACTAGAGAGGTAGAAAATGTCTGTTTAGATGGACGTGGTTAATGGTGGGGGATTATTGAAGTGTTTTTATAGAGAGAGATGCTCAGTAATGGCAGCACTGTTATTCCCCTGTCCTGATTCATTTCCTGTCTCTGAGGACATTTATTTTTAGGAAGTCACTATTATTATGTGGGCATATGCTTAATGATTGCAGTGTGAAGCACAGGGATAAAAGCTGCATTATGAAGTGGAGAGGGATTTTTTTTTTTTTTTCCACATCAGACAAAGACAGAACATTAATGGTTTCCAGTCCTGTCACTGGACACATGTTTGGAGACTAAAAAGAGCCTGGTTGAGACTCTTTACCAGTAGATGAATTCTAAAAAGAACAGGGGCGACCATGGCTGTGAATAAAAGCACGTCGCTTTATTTTTTTTTTTTCCAGTGTGACTGGAATGTGGTATGATTAGCGCATGATTGGCGCATAGCAATGAGGAGAAGAATTAATGATAGCCTGTTGTTTTGTCGAGACAAGGAGGAAGAAACAAAGGAGCCCATTGTTGTTTATCGTCGAGGACCTTCTCGTGTCACGGCCGTTATTCACAAGTGCTAATAATGTGTACTTTAATAAATCAATCGCAGAGCTGCGATTTCATCCTTTGCTTCATTAAGAGGATGTTTACTGCATACAGTGAGACTAAAAACGGCCCGTTATTTTGATCCTTGAAAAAGGATCTGTTGTGCGTTTATTTTGCAATTCTCTTCAAGTGCAACCATGTGGCCAAGTGCTGATTGAATATTGTTTCGAAGAAAACGTAGCTCTTTTATGAAAGGATTGGTTTTGCTTACATACCGGATTTTGTCGGGCTTGTTTGCACAACCCCAATTCCAATTAAGTTGGAACGCTGTGCAAAACGTCAATTAAAAACCGAATACCACGATTTGCAAATCCTTTTCGACCCATATTCGCTTGGCTGCTCTACAAAGGCAAAGATATTTAACGTTCAAAGCGATCGGCGCTATTGTTTTATGCTAATATTCACGCATTTGGAATCCGATGCCTGCAACACGTTCTAAGAAAAGAGTTGGGACAGGGGCAACTAAAGATCGGAAAAGTTGAGGGCCACGATTGGGTATGAAGGGAGCGGCCCCCGAAAGGCTCAGTGGTTCAAAAGCAAGGATGGGGTGAGCATCACCACTTTGTGAAAGACGCGGTATTTAGGGGTTTCATCATCTACAGTCCATAATGGCAACAACAGATTTAGAGAATTCTGTCTGTCGTGTACACAACGTCCCAACTTCATTGGACTTGGGGGCTGCATGTATTTGGAGGATCAGGCACTGAGATGTGCAGAGATGAAGATGGACGGACAAGAGCTACAAATGTATTGACGTTTTGGCCCAACCTGACACCGGGTCGAGAAGGTTCATGCTCAACGTCCAGTTTTTCTCTTTCAAGCAAGTGCTACGTTCATCCAAAAAAAAAAAAAAAAAAAATACTGGTTAAGCTAGAGGGCAAAAGAGAATACACATAGTATGTGATTTCAACCTCTTTACACAAGAGGTTTAAATAGCAGAGGGATTAAGGCTATATGGGACACATCAGAAGAATCAATAGTCTGCCCTAAAGGAATCACCAGTGATGCAGGGCTGAATCGTTGGACTATAACAGTGTTTAAAAAAAAAAAAAAGAGAGAGAGAGGCGTAACGGTTAAATAGATTTGAAATCAATTGCGTGAAACAAACACTAATCTAACACAGCATAATTGTTTGTTTCCTTCACTCTTGTGCTCAGTGCAGATGTGTTTGGTTTGTGTAGCAGCAGATAAACACTGTAAATGTTGACTGGGTGGAATGCTTTAACGATCTCCGGAGACAATACACGAGCAATCTGTTTGCGTGTTCGTTCTTTTATGATGTGCCGTTCACAAAACGCAAATAAATTTAAAAAAAAAACCTGTACGTTCGGCTTTGGTCTAGGGTCCAAAAATGCCCGAATCGTATTTTCTTTGCAGCCCAGCGAAGCCTTGTGCGTAAGTGTGGCATCACAGACTTTGACGTTAAGGATATCGAATCTGACACAAATACACAGGGACAACATTTATCTGGAGATACAGCATCCGAAGCTGGACATATCAGTCCGTCCAAAAAAATACACAGAACCGTGGTTCCCCAGTTAAAGCGCACATTAACATTCAGACGCACACTAGAGCTGAAATGTAAACACACACAATAGGATATTAAGAGCAATAAACATCGCTGGCTGCACACAACCAAGAGGGAATGAAACACTCATTTCCAGAACTGGCAACACATTATCTCTTTTGAAACACTTTAAACTTTAAGTGGGTAACTCAAAAGTAGCGCTACCAGGGGGAAAATTCCAACACTGAAACGTGTCCGTTCGAAACCAAAACTGGAACTTAGTTCCTACTTAGCAACTAGTTAACGTTAAGGTTTCTTCCTTCTGCATTCAGGGAGTTTTTTTTTTTTCTTGACACTGTCGCCCTAGGCTTGTTCAGTCGAGACAATGAACCGTACGAGTGATGAACCGTGCCCCATCACTGTCGGTGTGTTTAGGCACTCTTCGGTGACCATACACCCTAGTGAACAGTCAATGTGGGGGGCACTAGACTTCAGTTCAGTTCAGTTAATCACTTGCTGCTCAAGTTTAGAAATATCCCCTCCTTTCTGTGAGCAATATCTTCCAGCTGTTTTAATACTTTCAGCGATCGCGTTACCGCGATGTGACCCCACGTCCCGTATCCCTCCCCTACTACACAGTGTCATTTAGGCATCTATGCTCCAAAAATCAGGGGACACTTCGTCAGCCTGATTTTTGTTTCCCAGTCTGTAGATCACATAAATAAAACTAAACTCTGATCTCGTTGACTGAGACTCTCAGGCCTGAAAGGAAGCGAGTTCTGGCTTCTCAGTGTCAACATGTTGCTCATGAAACATTTGAATAATGAGATGCAGAGAAAAGATTTATCATCCCGCTCACATATGGAAGACTTTTCTTTTTTTTTTTTGGGAGGGGGGGGCGATATTGAGAAGCATGTTGTGCCCTCTTTTATCAGGGTGGGGGCAGGAGGGGGTGAAATCAGAATAACGTATTGCTCAGTTCCTTTAGCAATCAGATACAGTCCTGAACTTGCTGCTTAAATAAACAAAGCGTTGGAGCGCGTTTGATCCGGCTTTAAGGCTTCCAGAGAATTGCAAGCGCTCTTTCTCCCTTTACTCCCTTTACTCTCAATTTCTCTTCCTCTGTTCGGTCCTATTCTTAGCGGCCCATTGCGTTTAACCCCACACTGGATATGAAATTCATTGGAAAATGACATCGCGGGCTGTTTATTTGCTGAAAGATGTGTTATGGCCCTAAAAACAATAATGCTCTCAGTACACAGGGAAATTTCCCAAATTCCACACGAACCCCTCCCACCCCCTGCCAAACCGCACTGGTCCTCTAGCTGTGTATTTAGTTGTGCTAGATGTAACGCAGGTAATTAATGCCATCCAGATGTCGGCGTCGGATCCGTTTCAGCACGGCACGCCGAGAACACGGGACAAGCTCATGCAGGCTCCATCCACACTAATCACTTAATGCAGCCGCGAAGAATCGTCCGAGCAGTTAAGCAAACGGAACGTAAAATGATTACCGTTTTCCGCATGCGAACGTACAATTAGCGCCGGCACGCGCTTTACCGCCGATCGCTTGCATCGAACAGAAAAGAACACCTTGTTTTGTTTTGTTTTTTTCCCCCCCTCTGTGTCTGTAAGACCCGTTTCGTTCGACGTATGTTCTCCTACGCTGTTTTCTACATTAGGCCTGATGATTCAGGCCTGGCTTTTTTTTTTTGCAGCCATTTCACAATCTGGATTGAATTACTAAAGGTCATGCATTTTTTAATAGCCCATATGCCTCATCCATGTGTCATATTAAGAATTCAAGACCAAAGCAAAAGGCTGACTGGTTTTCAATCCAAACATGTACTAGATTTGATAGCTTCCATAGTCTGAGCCAGGTGAAAGTCACAAAGGGGGGAAAAAAAAAAAAACCCAATTTTTTTAAATTTTATTTTTTTAAAAACAACACAATCTTTTTATGCCTGAGTGGAATTTGCATAATTGTCCAGTGAAGTAGAGTGTTTCACCCGATTTGGTAATGAATAACACACAGGCTGTCCAGATGCACACAACTGCAAGCTCGACGTGCAGAGAGGAAATAAAGTGGCGGCTGGGGATTTGTTCGTGTGTGTGTGTGTGTGTGTGTGTGTGTGCGTGTGTGTGAGAGAGAGGACCTGTTCATATACTTTGTGGGTTTTTTTGCTGCTCTGACTCTGGGGTCAGGATTATTAGTTGAAATGCATTTTACAGCTCCGAAATAGCAATTCTTTTACATGTTGGATTGTTCGCCGTTCCACTCGGCGCTCACTGTGCCAGCTGGACCGTTTGATGGAGTTGATGGTGTGTTTTTTTTAAGGACCTTTACATCCTATTCGTCTGAGTCAAATTATTTAAAATCCAGTCTTATGCCAGAGGTAACACAAGCGCCGGGGGGAACGGGAGACCCATTTCTTTGAAGCCCATCGGAACAAATCTGTCACAATACTGCGTTTTGCATGCTCGAAAAGCTCTATTGACATCTCGGCATTTTCACGTTTTTCCAATTGCGTTCACTCGTGAATGGTTTGTTGGGTGAAATCTGTTAGTTTAAGTTGTCTTCCCTGCAGCTTTGGGGTTGTAACCATCGGTTGTAACTTTTGGTATTGTGCGCAGCAGTGTTTTGACCAGAAACTTTGGGCTGATTGGTTACGGTGGCTTTAGGTTTTGAAGTTATGGTCTATAGAGACTAAACCGACGACAGACCCTAATTTGAGACGTAACAGCATCCTGTTCTAACACAGTTATACAGAATCATTGGTAAACACAGTACGGTGTGGATCATCCCAAGGTTTCTTCCTCACAGTGTTCAGGGAGTGTTTCCTTACCACGATCGCCCTGGGCTCGCTCAATGAGGGATTGGCTTTATCAATCAGAAAGTGACCCAAAGCTGCTTTGAGACAATGCTTCGTTGTAAAAAGGCGCTAAAGAAATGGCTCTGACTTAACTTAGTTTTTTGGTTTAAAGCACTTATTTGTTTAAGAACTAAAAAGAGAAAATGGAATTTGAGAAAAGAATATTTGTTCAGGTTTTTCACAATTCACACGTTTCAGATAACACCAAGCATCACCTCAACCTTCGAGAATGTGGAAAATCTGTGATCTGTGATGTCAGTGATTTAGACCGTGGCATAATTAGTGAGAATTCATATAAATACTGATCTTTTCTGGCAGTTTTACACGAGAATGGTTCGGTAGAGAATGACATCTAGTGCGTGGCAGTTCTGCGGATCGAAACAGTTTTACAAATGCTGTAAAATTATAGTGTGATAGAAAGCATCATGGAACCACAACATGTCAGACCTGGAGGTAAAAAAAAAAAAAAAAGCTACAGAATCGGTTGGGGAGCATAACTCTGGTATTCCCAGGCCACATGTACCCTGATCGGGGTACCAGTCCATCAAAGGGTTGTGTCATTGTGTTTAATGTGGAACTTTGCAATTCAAATTCTTCTTTATTCGAACAATTCTGACTTTGAAAAAAAGGTTTTCCGCCCCCAAATTCAACCCCCATTCGACAGTGACCATCGGTCAAACCTGTACGGGTATGACCCAGCCTTAGGGTGTGCCAGAAATGAATTGGAGTCTGATGTTGAACAATTCGGAATAGAAAGCCCTTCCACAGCCAATAAAGTTTGAATTTAAAGGATCCAGCTTGTTTAATAGGGGTCTCTTGTATCACAGATGATTAGCAGCGAGTTGTTACTCCGCCTCCTCCACGTCTCACTCTCAGGTGGCTTTGTCATTAAGGACCACCAGCTTGACGTGACGTCCTCGAACCGCTCGCCACTCCTCTCCTGGTGAGTTTCTGCAGCCCTGAAATGCGTTTGAGTCACATGAAGCACTCAGACAGGCTTCCCGTATTCACGTCTTCTGAAAAAAAGAGCGGGACAGACAACTCTGCGCTCCCCACTCCCTCCTCCCCGTGTAAAGAATTGACTTTGCAATGCATCACGTCAAATTGAAACCAAATTGCCATTATTTGCTCCTAATTTCGCCGGGGGGGGGGGGGGCAGGGGCGGGGGCGGGGGCTCTACGTTCCTGACAGCTGCGAGTGCCGCGAAGCGCTTTATTAAAGCGCACACAGCCCCTTGAACACATGCACGCATCCACTGCCTTAAACATCTCCTTGGTTTCCGTCTTTAAGCCCGTAGCTGTGAATGACATCACCCCAATCCCCGTCAACTGTCAGGCGAGCAGCCGAGCAGAGAACGGCCTCCCGTGGCCGCCGGCGTCCAAACAGAAAGGCACGGAACATCAGGCGTAATAATTCTGACAAGCATCCAGCATGAGCCATCAGCTTCCATTTTCCTTCAGGACGCCTTAATAATGAAGCCGCTGGTTGTTTTAATGTCGGGCTCGAACTTTTTCAGACGGACTCGAGCCTGCCCTGTTGGAGCGCGTTATCTCTCGGCTTTGACATCTGAGCTTGCGCTGATATTTTTTAGCGTCCTCCTCTGCGCCCCGGACCAATTACGCTACGGGAAAGCTCGTTTCTGGTCCGTCGTGACACGAGAGAGCGTTTCCCACTCCACGTTTGGTCACTTTCTTCCTCTCCGCAAGGCGCTGCCGAGTAACGGCAAGGCCCCGACGCGAGTTGCGCGCCCATCCCGAGCGCAGTGCGGAGGAAGAAAATATTGAGCTTGATTTTTTAAGCTCGCGTATCCCCAGAGGACCCACAGGCGCAATGAATTATTCATGCCCAAAATGGAACCTTTCTTTCAAGATTTTCAGAGGTCGCTTTAGTCTCCGTTTCGGCTTCATGCGCGCAAGTTGGAGTAGGTTATCCCTCAAAATCTGCGGCTGCCTCTAATTTCTCGTCCCCAGAACTGGAAACTGCGTTTGGATGGGCTTCTTTCTGCCGCCATCCACAGCCGCGCTGCCATCCTCGCAGCCTCTCGTCATAAACATTTAATGAGTCTGTAGCAGTGGGCAGGAACGAAATGCTCAGCAAAGCTTCTGATAAGGGCTTCAAAGCAAACAAAGTCTCAGGCTCTGACCGCGTGGAGCGAGACCACAGGGAAAACATTACTTCCTCTTTACTGGACTCCGTCTTATTCGCTTTTGATTTGTGCCATTTCTACATTTTCTCTCTCGCTCGTTCACTGAAGGAATGCCGGGGCCGGCCAGAGCGCTTTTCGCTGAGGCGTAATAGTCAAGAGGACGGGGATAGATGGCGTCACGTTTAAAGATGTGATTATGCGGGGCCTCCACAGGCCATGTGAAGTCGTTCGAAATGGTAATTTGATCGTCCGGATAACACGATTTTTTTTATTCCTATATTTGACCACATCAGTTTCTTTCAGTGGCTCAAAATGCTCTCTCTGTTACTTAACAATCTTTGCCCTTCAGTCTTTTTTCCTCATTATTTAGGTCCAAAGTAATTGCAGGTTGATGGCCTTAAACACACCAAATAACGGCATTCAGATGGAGGCAGCCGTAAATATTGCGCTTGCGAATAGTCATTTCCCCGTGTTTACTCGAACGTGTTTACAGACGGATTTATCTGTTTATAGGCGCTCCGCGAAACGGCAACAAAAGCGATGGCAGATATCACAGACGGGGCTTTTTAATTTGCAGCTGGCCTCGCTGTAAGAACGGCTCCGGAGTGTATGCTTCAGTGGAAGTAGACTGCAGGAAAAAAATCGTAACAAGTTCAATGCATTTGTTTACGCTCCGGTGGCTCAGCTACTGGAAACGGCAGTTCCCGAGGACCTGGGTTCAAATCCTGTCAAGGTCAGTCGGCGTGTTTGCGGAACACGGAGCTGGATTACTGTCCCCAGTAATTAGGCTCCAGACCCTCCCCATGAACCTGACCGGAGTAAGGAGTTTGCTGTTTGCTTGATTTAATGTACAGGTGTGCACCGTTTAGTGAGCGCATTATGTTCTGGGAAGCAGGTCGTTGGCCAAAATGGATGTTGACTGGACATGACCATAGACACACACACACACACACACATACATACACGCACACATCATAACACCCATATAATATAAAGGTTGTGCAGCCGATATTAAAGTTTAGCATCCGATCAACAACATGGTTCTCAGGCACACACTACCAGTCACACACACGGCGTAGAACCAAATGCAAATGCCCACCATGGAATCTAAACCCGGAAAAACATGCCTCCCTGGCTGCACACAACCAAGAGGGAACGAGTCCACTGGAAGAAACACGGATTTCCAGAACAGGTTAATGCAATAAAACCTTTAAACCACTTCAAACCTTTAATCAGAGTACGAACGTTTCCATTTTACACACGTTCTTGAAAAACTGGGACACCTAAAAGCGTCCCTGCGCGACACGGACCGCAAGGTGTTACCTGCTTATGCACGGCGTTGCAGTATCAACATAATAAGACCTCAAAGTGTGATGTTATGTTCATGGCAGTTAAAATACGATTTAAAAAATTCGGCCTCCTTCCGTTTTTTTGGGCTCGCCAGTCGTCGTAGCAGGATAGCAGGTTTAAAATGGCCCCTGGGTTTAGCAGGCATTTGGATAGTAAAAATTCAGAGTTTTGTTCGCGTATATACGTTTGCCTATTTACAATCTTAGGCCAAAGTTTGGGCACCCCTTCCCAAATGATCTCACAGTTGGGGGAATCAATTATTTATGAGCTTTTTTTTTGCTCATTATAACACGCTTATTGAAATCGAATGGCAAGCTATGGTCAAATTTCAAACCAAGTCAAATTGATTTCTATAGCGCTCTTTACAACGGAGCATAAATCTTCCATCTTAGATCTTATAGGATCTTAAAAGGCCAATCCCAAAATGAGCAAGCCTAGGTCGACAGTGGCAAGGAAAAACTCCCTCAAAGTAGAAACCTTGGGAGGAACCAAGACTCAAAAAGGGACCCGACCTCCGTGGGTGATGTTAATTAAGTAAATACTTAAAAGTATATTAAAGTAATAGTAAAATTAAGCAAATAATACCGTTTAAATCCATATTAATAAAATAAGTAACAAAACAGGTTTTAAAATCAGTGCTATGGTCGGATAATCCACTAGTATTTTAAGTATTTTAACCTTGTTACTGGATGTTTATGTAATAATTTGACTCCGGGTGCGATCTATTTCAACTCTAGATTCTTTCCGGGTTTTCTAAACTACCAACATTAGCCCTGCAGGCTGTGCCCAAATGACTCAAGGAGCAACAGGAGCATGTGCTCATCACGCACATGTATTTATATCGCCTGATTCTAAAAAATCGCTTCCACGCCGCTTCTGTTCTCAGTTCCACACTCTGCTGACGATGTTGTCGTGGCAGAGCGACATGTTTCAGACGTTCTCGTCCACTAGGAGTTACCCGACGGCAGAACTGTTAGCAAGCGTCAACCAAAGTACCAGCTGGTATTCCGCATACTTGTGTTTGTTCGTTAATCGGCAAAGCGACATCGTGCTACAAGCCACCGAGATGGTCCAGATTTAGTTTTTTTTGTCGAAATGATTTGAGTTGCTGGTTAACGGAGGCTTGATTATTGGTCCGAGCACACCCTGAGGTGGCAGTCCAAAGGCGGTCACGTGATCTCTCTGACTGGGATGTGCATTAATGAGCAGCGGATCGCTCGGCCCCTTTTGCTTCTTTCTCACACACTTGCTCAGCCATGCATGGCTAAGAAAAACCAGGGTATTAGTGTTCCCAACACTTTCACTCACCGAACTGGGTCAAAGAGCTGAGCCGCGTGTAAAGTGTTATTCTGCTTCTGATATGACCCTCCACCGAGGCTGTGATCTTTCTGGGAGTTACGACTTAACTGCCTGTAGATACCTTCTAGGCAAAGCAGTGTGTATTTTATGCGTATTCTGTGAGTTACATGCAGATATAACACAACCTGTTTATTGGTTTGTTCATATACAGTCGATTCCGGTTAATGGGAGCACATGGGGAGGCGATGGTTTTGGTCCTAATAACCGGCTGGTCCGATTAATCGAACATGCCCTATGTTACAAGACGGGACGTG
>JAUZST010009442.1:0-12984 GCA_034779995.1 Parotocinclus haroldoi
GAGAGAGAGAGAGAGAGAGAGAGAGAGTTTGTAGGGTCAGAAGAAATATACATTTTAGTATTCCTCCATATATATATAAAATGCGTTTACAAAATGCACTGCGTAGAAACTGTTGTTTTATGCTGTGGTCCACAAGACCAAGAAAGTTATGAATGTTGTAGATGTGTAAAAGACCGTTTCTATGCAGTGCATTTGATAAACAGTAGGTGGTGGTATCTCTACAAAGCAGAGTGGTTAATAAAACTTTCCAAGTTCTGCACTCCTGTTGACGCTTGTGTTCGTAGATGCACGCAGACATTTACACACACGCTATAAAACTGTGACCACTCCCTATACTGAGCTAATATGTGAGAGCCCTGGCCACTAAAGTTTATTATTTTTCAGGTTACTATTGGCTATTATATGCAAGTTGTACTTCTTCTGACCTTAATCTCCCCCATCTTATTTCATTAGCATGTAAAGATCACATCTATTAGCAAATAAGATTAAGGGTATCTAATTTGACAAAACAAAGCTGGAGTTGTTGAACCTTCAATATAATTCCAATTCTTAAAACCACCTAGGTAAGCTTCAGCCTTTATAAGTTGTAAGAATAATTATTATACATTTGATGACTAATACATTTGCCTGATTGTGTCTGAAGCACCACTTTCAGCCTTAGTTTAACGTCTAATTGTAAAAGGTTCATTTCAGTTCACAGGTAATATGTTTAGTTTCTTTAATCCTTCTCGCATTTCTGTGAGCTAGTGAGCTGCTGAAACATTCATGGCACGATTTATACTGATGTTGGAACCTGCAGGAATATTTAACAAATGAGAGCAGATCAAGAGCTTGGATGTCAAAATCAAAGCGGTCTCCATGTTTTGCCATCCACTGACAGACTGTGGTCCAGAAGCAAACAACTTAAACCTCAACAAAAAGCTGACAGAATGTCACTACTGGTTCACAGGGAGTTTGCACAGATGACATGCTCTAAGTGTCAGGATATTGTAGATCAAGGCTGCTCATTGTAGCCCAAGGTCTGGTTTACCACTCACAGATGATGGACAGATCTTGATAGATAAACCACTGGAGAATTTTAAAAGGCATTAGAACCCGAGACAACGTGAGATGCAAGATAGAGAGAAAAAGTCAATATAGCATGTCAAATTCTAGCTTCAGTAACCATTCATAGACTCTCCTTGTGGACTATTCACTCCAGTCAGAACACATGTTAACCTATGATAGTTTTGCAACAAGGTTTGCCCTATTATTTGCAAAACAGACCTAATATTGCATTTGGATGTCCTTTCGTCCTAGCATTATTCTCTATTCTCTTTTATACTCAAATACCGGACATTAGTGTTTTTTTTTCTTACTGGTGCACCTTGGTAGACAAAGACATGTCTTATGCACTATTGGTGCCGGCCACAAGTCCAAATAAATGGGAAAGGTTTCATCAGGCATGCGGTATAAAACCTGTTCCAAAAATCAGATTTCCACATTGGAAATTTTGAAGTCTTGGCTAGACATGCCGACTTCCCTTACCTGTCTTGTTCCAACATGAAAACCTGCTGCGGATATGGGTACGACCCAGAGCGAGATTTACACCCTCACCCCTGGATTTTCAAGGGCCAATGAGAACTCAGTTGGCAATGGGCGATGGGGACCGCACCCCTCTGTGAAAGCTGAGCCACAGGAGCAAGGACCCCCTGTGGAGGCTGGGAAAGTGGCCGAGGGTTGTGTGTGTAGTCGGGGTTGGGAGTGTTGGGTATGTTTGGTGTGAGAGTTAAAAAACAAAAAACCTAAAGAAAATGAATAAAAGAAAGCGAGTGTCGGAAATGGGTAATTTGCACGTCTGCTGCCTTCCTTGGATGTGATAGCCTCTTCAGAATCGAACTCTGATTACCTATTACCCTTGGTCACCATGGTAGGCGCCTATAGTACCATTGAAAGTTGACATTGTAACAAACAACAAAAGTTTATAGTTTAAATTTCTGTGTTGATAACTTTTGAGCTTGCAAATCTCAATTGTGGTATTTCGTTTCTGAGACATTTCTGGTCTTCTTTAATGTGCTACATGACCACTTCTTTAATGTGCTACATGGCAGCTGTCAAGATGACAGCAATGATCCGGACATAGCTGAAAAGGTACTCCCTCACCCACTATTTACAGGTGGCCATTTGGATGATCCAGAGAAGACATGGGAGAAGGTCATGTGGCCAGATAACACCAAAGTAGAGCTTTTTGGTCTGAACTCTTTTTGGAGGAAGAAGAAGGACGAATACAACCCCAAAAGCACCATCCCAAATGCGAAGCTTGCGGGTGGACACGTCATACTTCGGGGATACTTTTCTGCAAAGGGGACAGGATGATTGCATCGTATTTTAGGGAGGATCGATGGGGTCTTGGATCTGAATACTTTGCCCGACAACCTCCTTCCCTCAGTAAGAGCACTGAAGGTGGGTCATGTCAGGGAAACACACAGCCAAGGCAACTAAGGATTGGCTCTGTAAGAAGCATCTCTGCTCTTGAGTGGCCTAGCCAGTCCTCAGATCTGAAACCAATAGAAAATCTTTGGAGGGAGCTGAAACTCAATGTTGCTGAGCGCAACAGCCCCGAAACCTGAAAGATCTGAAGATTTGTATGGAAGAGTGAGCCAAAATCATGGTCAAAAACTACAGGAAACATCTGACCTCTGTAATTGCAAACAAAGGTTTCTGTACCAAAGTTCCATTCTATTTGTATCAAATACTTATTGCATGCAATAACATGCAAATTAGTTATTAAAAAATACATAATTCTGTATTTTTATTTTCAGATTCCATCTGTAACAGTTAGTGTACCTATGATAAAAAAAATACAGACCTCTCCATTCTTTCTACAGTAGGTGGAAAAAAATTCAATCTTCAGTGTATCAAATACTTATTTGACCTATTTGAAGACTGATAATCCTTCGTAGATCACCTCAAGTAAAGATACTGTCGCACCATCTTAACTAAGCAAGATGTGTTGAAAGCCCAAGAAAGATCTTCAGGGATGAGGACAACCACAAACTTAAAGCTGGAGACGTGCTCTAACTCAGCTCCCTTGATTTGGCTTTCCGTTCACAATGAGCTCTTTGCGTTAAACGAAAAGATGTTGGATAAACACCTCCTCCGCTGACTCTCCTCCATGTATATCAATTCCACTACAAAGTACATTAATTATTTGTAATGACTGGGCTTTTAGGTTTGTGCTTTATTATGCTGTCAGGCATAGCATACTTTGGCTTTGATTGCTATAGTGATTACTAGTCTTTAAAATGGTGAAATTTGAAATACATAGATAATGGAACTGGGTACACTCTAGGTATTCCAACATGTTTTTTTCTGAGGTGCTGGAACAAATAGCTAATGTTAGGAATTATAAATTAGCTAATGTTATTTGGTCTCACTGCCTTTATTCTCTTTAACTGTTTTCTGTTCTTTAATCTACCATACCTACAGATGCTCTGCCAGCTGTTGACAGACTGCAATATTATGCTATGCTAGTTAGCGAGCTGTATGCAGCATGTTGATTGAAGTGTTATATTTGTTTATTCTGCTGTGCTACAGTAAGGCCGTATATGGAAAATGCATACCATATAGGAAATAAAACTAGTATACCAGATAAACAGAATTCACTAGTATATTGGCAAGCACTAGCAACATCAAATCAGACTCACAAAGTAGAAACCTGTGCCACCTGAGTGAAGTTAATGATTGAATTAATTAATTGAGTGTGTTTTTATTTGGATTTTTGTTTCACATTTTGTTTTCACTCTTTTCCCTTATCTACCCAGACCCTTTTGAGACACCTACCTAATTACTAATAGCCTTAATATGTTTCGTATTTTACTACAGTAATACACTTCAAATAACAAAGCACATCCAAAGTACTAGAGGCAAACCTTTCTTTAACCTAGAAAGTGATCTGCATAAGTAAATAGAATGGCGAAAATAGAATTTCAGAATCCATTGCCTTGAGGCCAAAACTCTAATTTACTGTAAAATAATCTGATAGGCTCTGCCCATCTTCACTCTGCATCTCATGGCTGTAATTATCGAAAAAAGCCTATAAAAGATTCCTTCAGTGTCAGCGTTAGGCTGTGTGATGTGGATGACATGCTTTGTTTCTGTTTGTTCAGGAAGACAGGAATGCATTCCAATTAGCCAGTTCTCTAAAGGAACAGGTTCTTCACCTCCTGCTTAACCCTCTCTCTAGGATAAGCCAACATTGTCTGTGAAATATCCCCCTTGCTAAGCTAATGTGTGTTTTCTTCGCCATGCTTCTGTCCGGCCTAGGTAGCCTATTGATTTGTGTTACCTCATTTCCCTGGTTATTGAACACAACAGAAGATCTGACCTTGAGCTTAAAGCAGGGAGAGTGGCATTACAAATGAATAAGTTATTATGCAATTACTGTGCCGGATGCGTTTGTAAACACCGTTATCCATGGAGAAGGATGCTTTTACATGCCATGCACAGTTCGCAAAAAAAAACAGAGCACAGAGCTTATCAGGAGGAAAATAACTATTTACTTAATGACACGGGGGGAATGGAGAGGACATCAGCCATAGAGAATGAATCTGCCACAGTGGGATAAGGGGATACACGACGTGAGTGCAAGTAACATTAAAATGGGTCTGAAAATACAACTCGAATATAGCACACAATAAAGTAAATGTTTTCTGCCTTATTTAGTCACTCATTTAAGTAATACATTTAATAAAACATATGAAAAGCTGCCCAATTATCAAATTATTATTTATTATTATTGACTTTAATGTATTCAGTTGGTCTAATACATTTACAATTATGGTCATTTATAATGTAGACTTTCCTCAGGGAAATTTGAATCATATATTCTGCATGTTTTCTTTACTATTACAAAGTACAATTTTAATTTCATGTGCTAAAAAACAAACAAAAAAGACACACACAAGCACATCTGTGGTACGGTGATAACACAAAGAAGAGAACTTTCCATTTTGATGTTCGTGGCTGTCATTTTGTCCAGTTTCTTTTTGAAAGTAAAAAGTGAAAACTTAAATGTTTTTTATGTTCTTAATGCCTTCCAGATTAGTGGCTGAGGATAGCTTGTTTGGTCTTTTCTCTATTTATATCTACCTAGTTATGTACAGTGTACATATGTACATGCACATGTTCTGTGACTTTTGAGTTTGGTTTCAGGTGGATGACGATAGATAAGGACCCTACAGAAAACAGAGACTTGTCCATGGCTCTGTTCAAAGAGGCTTCAGTGAAAGAAAAGGCATTGGGAATAGGCAAGGTAAAGGCAGTAAGAATAAACTACTATTCCATAGTGTTGCAACATAGCATGAACATTCTGGTTTCACCTTTTTGTGTTTGTTCACTAATATTACGCAATTAATTAAGATGCACAATGCACAATTATCCATATCCACAGTGCAATTCATCTAAAAATATTTTTACCCCCACCCCTAGTAACTGTTTAGTGTCCACAAACCATTGCATATATACATAGTATATACAATTGTACATACATAATGAATGGTTAAAGAACAAATGAGTAAGTAAACAGTAAGGTTGTAACAAGCAATATAGGTGGTGGTACACAAATGTAGACCTTTGGTCCACCAATTAGCTAGACGTCCATATGTTTTACATAAGTATGTTAATGCTTTAAGTAAGCTGCCTTAAATGTTTCAAATGCATTATACAGAGTAATGAATCAGCTTTTTTCACACATTTGTCAATTCGTTAATTACACAGGCTTGGTAGCCTTGACCCAATAAACTGCAATGTTAGTCATCTAGGGATTTTGGCAGTATGGTGCTTTTTTACAGATATAGCCTGGGGACAGAAAATACTTTTCAAAAAATCTAATTGAATTGATTCTGGCCTGATGGAATAGCAACGGTTCTTTTTTTACTATCTTATAGCACCTTGACCTATCAAAAACCACTTGCAAGAGCCAAGTGGGATACTGTAAAGCCTTGACCAAGTGTACAATGACATCTCAATTCTGGGAAGAGAGGAAAACCCATTATAGGCTCAATTTAGAATAGGGTTCAGTTCATGCCAGTGAACTCTAATTACCAAGTACCTTTTGCAGATCATTACTATTGGTGCTGCCATTGAGATACAACTTCAAAGACTGTAATTCTCTAGCATTTGGGAATTTCAGTTATGGCTTAATTGCCACATATGGCTTTATAATGAGCCACGTTTTGACATCAAATAGCTAAATTCGTTGTTCACTTGTCTATTTAATAATGTAATTTAGTACATATCTACATATTTTTCCCAAATGACAGAATGCAAGATGAAGGCATTAAATTCAAATTCAAGATGAACATGGATCTCTTTTTAGCTAATGGATTAATAAAAATATAATTACATATGATACATGATAGCTTCATTTCATAGCTTCACACAATAACAATAAAGTCTAATGCTAAATCTATTGCTAGACAACTCAGGAAAGACAAACTTACAAAATCGTACAAAATCTCCAACAAAGCTTGTTTAATCCTAGAATATGTGAACGAATTGCAATAATTTCACATCAGGTTATACACTATTCTTTATAATATTGTATTAAATCAGAGATAGTCTTTTAAGCAATTGTTCTCCCTTTCCCTGAGAAACACAATAATGTGAAATAAGGGACAAAAACTTAAATAGTAGAAACCACTTTGCAAGAAACACTGTTGGTGGCCAATTCTCATCAAAGTCAATAAAGTCAATGCCTGGACTTTAAATACTAAACTTTGTTGATATTCACCAGAGCTATAGACAGATAACTGGAAAAAACAGAATTATTTAGGGAACTGATTTTGTATGAAAACCACAGATATATTTATTTATTTTACTTTTTTATGTGAATCTAGGATTATGAATACTTATCATGTAGCTCCAGGTTACTTCAGGCTGAGTACCACTGTTTAAGCATGTCTGTCAAAAACATTATCTATGATAGTGAAAAGTAAGCACAGTGCTGGATTCTCACTTTATGCTAAAAAAATGTCAAGTTATATCCGTTAGCCACATTTATCAGTGCCAGAAGCTCAGTATCCAAAATACAAAGAGACTAAACAGAACCTTCATTTTTTTAAAAGCATGCTTTGTGCTCTCCAAAGTAACCTTTCAAACCAAGTGATAATGGAAATATTAAATGATATATAAAAATATAAATTATATATATATATATATATATAGTATTTACATATCTATATATTTGTAATTTATAATTTTATAAATCTTTTTATATCCAATATCACTTGAAAAGTTATCAACACAGACATAATAATTTTTGAATATAGAATTGATGATTCTGATATACAGGAAACATATCTGCCATATCATTGCTGCAGATTTCAACAACCAAAATCCAGACAGACCACCAAATACACACAGCACTGTTTTAGCTCTCATAGCCAAATTCGGAGAAAACGAGACTATGGACGACAAGCCAAGTGGCCATCTGAAGACCACTGCCGACAAAGAAACCTCAAAAATGGTTTTGGCAGCCTTGCGAAAAGTCCGGGATACAGCGCACAGTGTGTCCTGTGACTTTTGACTGTAGAAGCACCCAGGTGGTGAAGCACTAGCTCGCCTTATTAAAGACACATATTTGAATGTATCAAATCATTATCACTGACTAGTCTATGCACCACACAAACACAACTTGGCTGTGTCTGAGGTACGGTAATGACATGACAAGGGATCTACTCCCTATAGCTGCAAGAGAGGAGGCTGTTGGACATTGAAGGTACCAACAAATACGATCTAAAAGTGAATCTAGCCTGTATAGAAATAATAAGAGGGGATCACAAAGTACCATATAAGAAAAAAAGGAAAGCCAAAGTGTGTACAATTAAAAAAAACAATGATAGAACAATGATAACATATAAAAGCAACTGTCATACACGTTAATATTTACATAGATCCCACTGGCCATAGTCACAACACCTGCTAACAGAGGACAGAGGGTTTTTTGTGAACATTGTGAACCAATTCTCTATTAGTGCTGTTCTTCCCAAAGGACAGCATGTCTTTTAAGCTGCACAAGATTTTTCTCTCATTTCCCAGATGAATAATGAGCATCTGCTTATTGCCTCACAAAAATGTACATTAACCAAGTGTCATCTAATGTCTGTGAAAGCATTGTCAAAGTATATATTTATGGACCGGAACCATGGTGTCTTGATCAAATGATCCAGATTCTGTCTGGGATCTGATGACGGTTGGATTCAACTCCGAAGGCATTGCGGTGAGTTCTTTAATACTACCTTTGCTGGGGAGCACACACACCTTCACTGTTGGTGTGATGGATGATGGATCTACAGGCCCAACATCTGTGCGCAAATGTGCCACAGGATACCAAACAGAACCTGTTTGTCTCCAGTGCCAAACTGTACCTAATCTTGTATGGAACGACAAGAGTCTACTTTTAATTGTACAGTTTTCCCCAGTAAACATATCCTTTTGCTCCAGTATTGTAATCATTCACATATATCATCATTGCACACATACAAATTTTAATTTTATTTCAACAACTCCTTATTATTATTATTATTATTATTATTATTATTATTATTATTATTATTATTTTGGAGTGTTTATATAAATCATCACTCTGCGTTTCTCAATTAACACACTGTGTAACAAAAAGAACTGAAATGTATTCACGGTCAGTTGCTTTCAGGTATGGCGGAAGTAAAAAGGAGTCTGGGTAAGGTACAAACCTTTGCAGCTTACTACAATCTGAGAGAGAATTGAAGAGAGAGAATGTAGCACAATTCTGCACCCTACTTTTGTGTAAAAATCAATCATAATTATCCCATTGCTAACTCCAGCTGAGGACACATTGCATGTGTGTGCACAGAGACTCTGAACACTGACACATGATTGGAGGAGTGAGAGGTAAACAGGCAGATATACAGTCCTGATGAAGCTGGAATAGAAAGCGGTTTCGACCCTTGCAGGCTACTTCTCAATTGTTTCTATTGATCATGCTTGACCTTGTTGCAGATGAACTTTACAGAGAGTGGGATTTCTGCAGAGAAAATGCTATTGCCTCTGTGAAATATGACTATTTGTGTCCTACAAGAAAAGCTACACCGACGCAAGAATGGGAAAATAAGCGTATTCACATCAACAGCACAAGGTTACCATGAAACTAGCCCCATATCAGGTCTCAAATAATTTAAATCAAACTTAAATGCCAGGCATATTACAGCCCCAAATCAAAACAGTTGGGACAGTATAGAAAATGCACATGATAAGTAAAAATATTGTTTTACATTTACAGTACTTTGGATTTTATTTTATTGCAGACATTTCATTTCAAGCCTGCAACACATTCCAAGGTCAAACAGGTGATGTGCACAGATGATTGTAATTATGATGCCTGAGAAAATTATTGTTATTATTATTATATTCTCTACCCATATAGTACACAATATCATTAAACCTAACGAATCTGGAGAAATTTAGGACGAGGCTATAATCCTAAATGAACACTTGTGATCTTAGATCCCTTAGACAGCACTGCGTCAAGAACTGTTATTCATCAATAATCACATGGGCAAGGGATTACTTTGGCAAAATTTGGCAACCTTATGTTAACCATGCCTAGAACTGGCGTTAAGTTTTATAAGCCAGGAGGCATATGGAACAGACAATGTTACAGTGGAATGTGTCCCAGATTTTTTGGAATGTATTGAAGGCCTCAAATTTAGAAATGTACTGTATACACAGTAAATGAAGTTAACCAGACAAAATATCAAATACCCTGGGTTCAAAGGTAAGCAAATCTAAGAAACGCTGGAATATTTCTTTTTTCTAGCAACGGCACAAAGCCACACAAATGGCCCTAATCACTGTATTCTCCATGAAAACATTAAATTTAATTCGTTTTACAATGGAATCACTTTAAGGTCATTTAAAAAGCTGAATGGATATTTCAAACCTGGCTCCCACTCTCACTTGTGCAAAGCTAAAGTACTAAATGCATTTAAAAGTGCGGCCCTGATAATAATTTGGAAAAATGCTAAAGGTTAGGGTGAAATGCAACACAAACATGGTTACTGTAGTTTGAACCCTGGACCATCTATTCAATTACTCAGTCACTTCAACACCACACCACAATCAGTTTGCAGCATGACAAGATACGTGGTGCCTTTTCTGCATAGTATTACTCTTATAGTAAATAACACATATAACAGAATGTGAGACATCAACTGTATATTGTTTTTAAAAAGATCCATAAGCAGTGTAAATTCAAGGAATACCTTGCAAGCAATCAATCAAAAATTTAAAAAAGCACAGTGTAGTAACAAAACAGGTCGATTGCCAGGTAGTATATGCAATAAAATAACACCGCGACACATACAATTATGGCATGATTTCAAAGGGGTACCTGGCTAGACAGGGTTCCTAAACACTGGCCAAATGCTAAATAACAGCCTCCATGTTAAATAAACATTGGCGGTGGGTATCAGGTGACTAGTAAAACTCTAGAAATGGTAAACCCTGGTTATCTAACCTGGTTAGGTATGATACAAGGTATGATACAGAAGCTTTATATAAAATGCTGCTTTTACACTCTAGAGATTGGGCAAGTATTACTTGGGCAAGTCATAGACATGTTATTTACAATTATTTAGCACTGGTTTAGAAATTGGGAGGAAATTTCATCCAGAAACACATTCCCTAAAGTCTTTATCATTAATTCATGAGCGAAATGCATTGTGACCAGATGTCTATTTTTTACCACTCAGACCAATTGAAGGAAACTCAGTTGACAATTAGGACCCTTAATGAAACATGTTGCTCTTTTCATGGTTAACCAATGATTAATTAATTTTCCATATTGTCATGACTATATAAAGATTATTTTGCCTCTGATCCAAGATACAAGCCAATATGTTTATTGTTGGGTTGAATGGGTTCTCAGATTAGACTTACAAGGATGGTGTACTTGTACTGCCGTACATTAAACCTTCTTAACATTTTGCTACACTGTTAACATTCATATTGCTTCACTGTTGTTCTCAGAAACCCATTCTGAAGTTAACAACTATTAATGTATCCTTAAATGCTTATGATTTCATATTAAGACTGCCTCACACTCAAGGTCACTTCTGATGTAGGCAGTTTTATCCATAAAGGGCCAGTGTGGCTTCAGGTATTTTCATCCAAGCCAAACCACACCTTGAATACAAATAATCAGAGGGTTCCAGTGCTGGTCAGTCATATAAGATTCTCCTGCTCTTGCAAAATCTACAGCCACACCAGTCCTGTGTGTCTGGAATTTATTCCATGTTTAACAACAGTAATGAACAATCTATTTGCCGGAGCCAATATAAAGGAAAGAGGCACGGTATGGAGAACTGAAAAATTAGAGGATAAAATAAATGAAGAAGCCTATAATTAAATATCCCCTAATTTTTCAGTCCTCCATATCTTTAAACATGGAATAACAACAGTAATGAACAATCTATTTGCAGTAGCCACTATAAAGGCAGGATGCACTGTATGGAGGACTGAAAAATTAGGGGCTACTTCAAAATGAAATAGACTATAATTAAATATCCTCAAATTTTTGTGAGCAGTGAAGCAGTTCTGAAGGATTTTGGATAGCTGAAGTGGGATCTATTGGTTCCAGAACTCAAAACATGAATCATTTGTGACAAGAGCAGTAGAAGACTTATCAGTGGGAACAAAACAGATCCTAACAGAGATATGGGATGTAAATCATACTAGGGCACTGCTAAAATCCATTGGAGGAGACATATGAGAGATTTACTGTATCATAGGCTACACTATGGTTTAGTAAGATAAGAATATTGATGTTAGCAGAGACAGCCAAGGGAACATAATATATTTTTGTTGCCAGAGCTACATGGCATGGATGGAAGTCAAACTGAAATTCTCAGTTTCTAGAGTTTATGGTTTGGGAAGAAAAAAATATTACAAAAGGCCCTACAATATTTTAACTGGATTAAGGTTAGATTGAATTAATTTGTGAATATTTTTATGGCAGTTTTGAAGGAAAGACTAAACAATGTAAAGTAGATAAAATGTTACAGACTTATTACCAATGTACTAGGTGTATTGATGTAGGAGGTCAGGGATCAAACTGGCTGGTGCAAAGAACACTCAAGAATTGTTGGCACTTACTTTAGCATTATAATTTCATAATTGTCCACTGATTATACCATATATTTGGACATGCCTGTTCACATGCTTGCACCAGGTCAGTTTGGTCACTATTATTGTCCATATAATTTCAAGGCATTAAGCTCAAGTGTAAATGAAAGATTTGTATAAATATATGGGGTTACTAGATAGTGTTCAAGAATGAAGGACTGACAGATGTAGCTTGAATTTAAGGAAAAAAATGTGAACCATTAAAAAAATCATATATTTAAGAATCAAAGGCATGAAATGTTCTGAAAATTAATCTGTAATACTACATATAAGATTATTTGTTATTTAAATATATTACTAATTACTTGGACTTTGGATCAACACATGCTACTACAACATTTTGTACAATCTTTTAAAGAACTACTATTGGGTGAAAAGGTACACCGGGGCATAAAAATACACACTGAACAGTCTATCCAACAGATTTCACAGTACGCTATTAGCAAGTATGTCTGTCTGAGAGCAAACACATTTTCTAAGCTCACAACAAACACACAGAACAGAAAACACTGGCCAGCAGCAGCATTAGCCAACAGCCAAACGCTAAGCAGTAAAATTGCAGGTTAGATGAAAGACCAGGCAACACTGACAAAGCACACCTAATGAAAAAGCACAGACAGACTCACCAGCAAATAGAGCAACATGACAGAAGACTCATAGGTAAGCCGTTTCAGCTGATAGATGAGAGGGTAGATTCATGGTAAAGTATAAGCATATAGAGAGCATATATATATATATATATATATATATATATATATATATATCTATGTGTGTGTGTGT
>JAUZST010009443.1:0-12984 GCA_034779995.1 Parotocinclus haroldoi
CTGTGAGACCGGATAGAAAGTGGAGGTGTGTGTGTGTATATGTGTGTGTGTGTGTTTGTGTGTGTATGTGTGTGTGTGTGTGTTTGAGTGTGTATGCGTGTGTTTGTGTGTGTGTGTGTGTATAGGTGTGCGTTGGTGTGTGTTTGTATGTGTGTGTATATGTGTGTGTGTGTGTTTGTGTGTGTGTGTGTGTGTGTGTGTATAGGTGTGCGTTGGTGTGTGTTTGTATGTGTGTATATGTGTGTGTGTGTGTATGTGTGTGTGTGTGTTTGTGTGTGTGTGTTGTTATGTGTGTGTGTGTGTGTGTGTTTATATGTGTGTGTGTATGTGTGTGTGTGTGTTTGTGTGTGTGTGTGTATATGTGTGTGTGTGTGTGTGTGTGTGTGTGTGTGTGTGTGTGTGTGTGTGTCTCTCTCATCTGGCCGCACATGAAGCAGCATGTTTCATGGCTGGATGACTGAAACCTGCTTGTATGCGTGCGCCCTCCTCCTCCTCCTCCTCCTCCTGCCAATCTCTGATGACTGGAATTAAAATGCATGAGTAAAGTTTTAATAAGGGCATTTGGCAATTTGAAAACTTTTCAGAAGCGTTCAGAAATGCATCAATAAGAGCCGGCACAAATTTCATGCATGACAGAGTTTGTTGTAATTGCTTGCACCTCTCTGATAGAGCCCTCACTTCAATAACAAAACATATTCTCCATCGTGCCAAAATAAGCTCTCAGAACTCTGGAAAATATTCTGTAATGTGCCATGTCAGAGGATCTTATGCGGCACCTCATGCTCTGGAATTACGGTACCGACGGAGATAAACTCATGTCTAACTTTGCCGACTAATGTGGACTCTCAGACCTAGTGGTAAATAAAATATGCTGCACATGTAGCGTTTTAAAATGGCAATAATAACATTCATATTTGACTGCTTTATCACATTTAGGACCCCTATTTTGGTATTTTCCACAGTTTATTTAAGTATTTCTAACCAACTGCATTCATCTGATAAAATATATTAGATTATAACCATATAGAAAAAAAAAAAGAACGCACGTGATCAAAAGTATCAGGACACAAAGCCGCGTGAGGCCAATAATATCAGGAAACAAAAACACAAGTGGCCAAATGTATCAGGACAAAACTGCATGAGGCCAAAAGTATCAGGACACAAAGCCACAAGTGGCCAATAATATCTGGAAACAAAACTGCATGAGGCCAAAAGTATCAGGACACAAAGCCTCAAGTGGCCAACAATATCTGGAAACATAACCACATGTGGTCAAAAGTATCAGGACATACAAAAACACGTGACGTTCCACATTTCAAACACTGTTTCTACAGGCAATGTAACTTTTTAAAAAAAATATTGACAAATGACATGAGCAACTCCACAAGCAGGTAAGAAAACACCACAACTGAAGCCACAAATAAATAATTACATAGAGTATTTAATAAAATAAATGTTGAATGATGAAAAAGAGAACATGCGTTTCCTAGCCAATGTGCTACTAGTATGAAGTCACAACGTTCAAATAATTCAGAGAAACATTCTGTGGATGTGGATGTGGGGTCAGTGTGTCATTACCGAGATGATTCATAGCATGGGGTAGGACAGTGAGTGGTTTTATTTCCTGATAAAAAGATTCGGTGTTGTCTTTGGTACCAAATGACATACATTCAGGAACTTATTTGAATGCTACATTCAATTCATACGCAGTTCTGATAAAGTATACACAAACCTGAAAACAGCATTAGAACTTGATCCATTTCACTGGATTTGTCCCTGCCAGCTTTGCAGCTGGATTTTGCACCATGCTCGTATGCTAAAATGTCCTCACGGAATTGTTCACGTTCAGGTACATTTGGAGGTGACTGGCGATGGGCTGCCCTCCTTTACTGCTTCTCCTTGCACAGATTTCCTGTCGGACTGAGGTCAGAGCTCTGATGCGGCCACACAAGGGCTTTCAACCTGCTTATACTGCCCAGGGAAATTAGGTAGCCAAGCGGTTGAGGTACCGGACCCTGGACCTGATGATCCTGGGTTCAAATCCCACCTCTGCCAAGCTTCCACCGTTGGGTCCTTAAGCAAGGCCCTTAACCTACCAATGCTTGGACTGTAAGACTGTATGTGTTGTAAGTCGCATTCTGGATAAGGGCGTCTCCTAAATGCTTTAAATGTATATTTAGGCCACTTCTTTGTCTCTTTAGCTGTGTGTTTAGGATTGTTGACAGGTGGACCAGCTTAAGCTGTATTACATAGGGCCGAAGGTTTACCTAATGAATGTGATGTGCTTGACAATATTTACAATTACATTTCCAGCATTTAGCAGACGCCCTTATCCAGAGCGACTTACAACTGATACACTCTTACAATCCAAGCAATTGTGGGTTAAGGGTCTTGCTCAAGGACCTAACTGTGGCAGCTTGGCAGAGGTGGGATTTGAACCCTGGACCTTCTGGTCCAAAGTCCAGAACTTTAACCGCTAATCGACCGCAGTCCCTGTTCCTGTCTCGCGCCCTCCTTACGCACTGTGCTGCCGGTTAGACCTAGTTTAAGCAGAAACAACTACAAAGTGAGTGTGAGTGGTTTTGACTTTACTGTGGAACTAAACCAGTAAGAACTACATTGCACTGTGAAATAATCATTTATTTCACAAACAATAAAAATAAATCTCCAGTTGATTCGTTAAGTACACTGCTCACACAAACGAGAGGCTATTTCATTACGGATTTTATTTTGAGATATCTCCTAATTTTTGTGAGCAATATGGTATGATTTATATAATCATATTATTGATACAAGCATGAATCCACCCAAGGCTGTGTATTATCAGACTCTCTGTGATTGCTTTATTCATACGCCTAACCCTATAACTATACTGCTCATAAGAAATAGGGGATATTTCAAAATGTACTCCCCTATAATGAAATATCCCCTTCATTTTTGTGAGCAGTGGGTGTAACATGAGGACAGTAACTGGAGTCATGACCCACTGCTCTATAAGAACATGGTTCGAAGTCTGTTCTTGTGTGTCTGTAACAACTGTGCCAAAATGTGTCTTTTTTTCTACAGCATGCTGCAGTACCTGTTCAATAACACATGGCTGGATGAGTACACACGAGCCATCTTTGTTGAGTTCACAGTGTACAATGCTAACGTCAACCTCTTCTGTGTTGTGATCTTGATGCTAGAAAACACTGCCGTGGGTGAGTAGGTGCTCACACTACAGCCTTTGACACTCTTGTCCTTTAAACATTCACGTTCTACGTAACTTTGTTTCCACAGGAGGATTCCAGTATCGCAGCGAACTGCATAATCTACGTCTGTACCAGACCACCGATGGCATTAATATACTGGCCTCTGAGATCATTTATTTCATTTTCATTCTCTATTATATGTTTATGCAGGTATGTTTTTTTTTTTAAATAAATGTTATTTAAAACTAAACGACAGATACCATTTCTGCTCCACAAATAACAAGAACTACATTAATTAGTTAAAACCACATCTGAGCAAACCTGTAGCAACAGTGGAAAGGGAAATCTCCCTAAATCTTATAGAGAGGAACATTGGGACTCAAAAAGGTGACCTTCTTGGGTAGTTCATATTTTATGTGTAGTAAGAAATAAACTATATTTGCTAAATAATTAAGTGATTATTTGGGTAAAATACTGTATTTCTAAGTTAGATACGGAGAAGCTAAATAGAATAATTGAAATGGAGAATCTAATAAAATAAAATCTAGACTAAAATAGAGAATACAATTAGATAAAACTACTGTAGAATATAATTATATTACATAACGTTAATGTAATACAATAGTACACCTTATATATCAGTATATATCACGAATAAACAAATGAATATAATAAAAAATATTAACTAGTTCGGTAAACAGAGTCGTTGTAAGTTCTTGTGTTGAATGCTAAGCAAGTAGGTTGTAGGTTCTTGTGTTACTAAGCTTAATCCTCAGAAAGGGCAGCAAAATGGACAGAAAAACATTAAGCCAAGGATTCAAAAGAGTTTTAGCAAACGATACATAGAGGGGATACCAAAAAAAGCCAACAGGAAGAAATCCTCCTCTGAAAATCATATAATTGTGAGGTGACCGTGGAAACAAAAAGGAGGAGCAGGAGGAGGAGAAGAGGCGGTGTCTGATTTAGATGCTTACCTTGTGTGAGGCTATCATAAGGTTACATAAGAAAATATTTAAAAACATTTTCTTTAATAGCAGTTGTTCTTTAGATAAAAGATAGAATACAGAATTATATACTTATTACGAATTTGAAGAATAACATATGAAACGTTAGAAACATTCATGTATAGAAGGCGTTTAATAACCTAAAATAAAAAAAACAGATTTAAGACGAGTTTCTTTCTTCAGACACTTTTGTGAATCCTGATCCTGGCTTTATCATCCTATCAGGGCAGGCAGATGAAGAAGCAGAAGTGCAGCTACTTCAGGTGTAAATGGAACCTTCTAGAACTGGCCATCATTCTTCTAAGTTGGAGTGCAGCAGGGGCGATCATCAACAGGACAATTCAGGGAGAGCAGGACCTTAAGTATTTCCAGGCTCACAGAGACGAGTACGTTTGTTACGGAGCTCGAGTTTCTCAAAATTAATCATCACATGAATGCTAATATTCTGCGCTACGCTGCACTAGGTTCCCCAGCTTCTATGACACAGCTTTAGCAGATTCGGTCCTGGGCTATATTCTAGCATTCCTGATTCTCCTGGCCACCGTCAAAATGTGGCACCTGATGCGTCTCAATTCCAAACTGAACCTCATCACCTGCACTCTGCAACGGGCGTGGAATGATATCTCTAGCTTCATTGTAGTCATAGTCATCATGTTGCTGGCCTATTCTATAATGGTGAGGATGAAAATACAAACGTGTTTCCTGAGACCAGAAAATGGCAAACAGCCTCACAAATCATTTCCTTTTCACAGAGCAATTTGCTGTTTGGTTGGAAGCTGTCCACGTATAAGACGGTAGTGGATGCTGCATCAGCCATAATCAGCCTGCAGATTGGCATATTCAATTACGATGAGGTAGGTGACCCTTTCTGAGACTTTTGTGAGCAGAAATTGAACTACAGTAACACCGCGTCACATATGCAGGTCCTGGATTTGAGCCCAGTCCTTGGTGCGTTCATTATCGTCTCTTGCATCATCTTCATGACATTTGTTGTGCTAAATCTCTTCATCTCAGTCATCCTTGAAGCATTCAATCAAGAGCAAAAACACCACAAGGTAACGTGACGCACTGCTTATATTGTAACAAACAAACTGGATTCGTAAAGGTTACTGAAGGATAAACATGCAATAGCTGGGACTAAATCAGGGTTTGTGCAGACATTTCTCAATTTTAATCTTAAGGAATCCATATTTTCTAACATTCCAACCAATTTCAATTGGTTACGTGGGGCCATAGCCTATTGGCCCCACTGGAACTCACTGGGGGCCAGCAGAAGTATCCCATGGACAGAATTCAGTTCCACTACAGGGACTTTGTAAACATTTGTAAACACACAGTGGGGAACGCATTAAGCTTTTTAACGGAATAAAAACAGAATAATAAGCAAATAATTGCAAACAAATAAAATAACTGACTTGGCAAGTTTAGGTCGTTTAATGGTTCTTTGTGAAATGCTCCCACTCTTTGAGGTTTTTCTTCTTGAGGTTGCCATTGCTGTTTTGTTTACTCTCAAATAAGTGCCAATGTAAAAACATTCCAAGTTAGAGCAAGATCTGTTCATCTGACATAACTTGAATCTTGTTAATCAAGTTGATTAACTGCACCCCTAGTCATACAATTATGTACAATTATATACAAGTATTAGTAATTAACCTAGCGGATGCCCTTGTACTGTGGGAAGAAAATCGTACCTGGAATAAACCCAAACGGGACCGAACTGTACTTGTAAGTGAACCACCATGCGTCCCTAATTCCAGGTTGTAACAATAAAAAAACATGGAAAGGTTCAAGGGTGAGTGAATACTTTTGAAAGGCATTATAGCCCAGCAACCCTAAAAAAAAAGTCTATTCTCTTAAAAATCCGAGACCTGATTCACAAAGATCTCAAAGACCATTTGGTATGTTCAGTAGCCTTGAGAACTTGACACTATGGCCTTGTATTGCACTGATGCTTATCTAAACCTAGATTTTTACCATTCTAATATTTGTTTCTCTCAACACCAGCCCTCTGAAGAGGAGGAAATAGTGGACCTGATGCTGTTAAAAATCTGCAAAACATTTGGGATCAAGGTTAAGAAGAAACAATAATGAGGAGCAGTACATCTTTAGCGCCTTGCACTTTGTTCCGCATTTCTTCTGTTTCTGTATAAATAGCAACGTGTTCGTGTAGGTCGGAAGTAACAGTTTAAAAGGGGAAACCATAGTGAAGAATCTTTGACTTTTATTTCTAGAAATAAAATACAATGGGAAGGGAAAATCCAGGTTTATATAGGACTGTGACCATTATTGCTGCCTTTTCCATTGAACGTTTTCCATATATAAGCTATAGGAGGCATGTTTGGTTAATATTCTCTTGGCGACATTTCTGCGCATTTTCTGTATGCAGGGAACTAAGGGTGAATTCTCAATATGATCAATAAACGCTGACAAAACGGACATGGTTTGTAATATTGTACAGATATATTCTGCATCAGTACAAAGTAGTTCAGGACACAAAGGAGTCAAAGGCATCCTTTAAACTGAACCCATTCCCATTTAAGAGGAACCACAAAACGCAAAGTGTCTGTATCAAAAGAGACGATGTTACTTGACTGAATGAGTAAATTGCTAGAAGAGTTGAGCACAAACTTCTTTCTTATTTTAGCCAAAATGATCAGTCCAGGTCGAGATTACAAGTTCATTTCTTTTCCTTTTTCTCATCTTTCTTCACTGCCGAGTCACCCTTCTCCTTTTCCTTCTCCTTGTCCTTGTCTTTTTCCTTCTCCTTGTCTTCTTTCTTCTCCTTCTTGCTATCGTCTTTCTCTTGGCCCTCTTTCTTCTCTGCGTCACGGTTGGCTATTTTGTTGTTGATGAGGTTGTGGAGGGCCACCACAGAGCGGATGAGTGAGGCCAGGTACACCACCAGCATCTGATCATTGGTCTTGAGGTAGAAGGCCTTGATGAACTCCTGCAGGTTTACGTCTGGTAATAAGTTGAACACGTCCTGCAGCTGGTAGATGATCTGATGATTGATAGGCAGCTTGCCTACAGCCACCTTTTCCAGGTAGCTCTTGATGTCCAACAGCTTGGAGTTGAGGCCTTTTAAACCATGCACTTGATTGGTGATGCGCTGGGACAGTGTGCCTACAGTTGTGTCCTTAATGTCCCTATAATGATCAAATTGCAATAAAAAATGGTTAGAAATACAATTGGGCTACTAATGTCTTTGCGGCCACAAAGTGCAATCATATTGTACTTCACTGGTTGAAGTACACCCTGGATGGGCTGCCAGTCCATCAATTTCGTGGTGCCCCAATGTGTCAGACCAGTGATCCTCAATACTGGCCCCAGTACATTTAGTACATTTTAGTGCTTTTCCTATTTAAAACACACCCACTTTAATTCAGTGTTGCACTTATCAATTGGATCAGGAGTGTTTGGAGCGGGGAAAGCACTAAACCATACAGACTAGTCATGCTCCAGGACCAGGACTGAGGTCTCAGACTATTACTAAAGCAACTGTGCTGCAGCATCTGTAACTCTTACTCGAACAAATGTACAGTCCTAATCCGAGGCAATGAAGACAGAAAGCAGCAATTCTTAAAAAAAAAGCATGACTTACCTCAATAAATGCTCAACACCAACCTCCTCTGCCTCTTCGGCCCCAATTTCACTTGTAACATGCTCAAACGTTTTAGATGTAGGAGTCCCATCCTGCCGCAAATGTAGAACTTCAATTGAATATGTATCAAACACATAAACTCACATGCAAAAAAATGGGTACAGTTAGGACTTACATCGTGCACCTCCTCTACAGAAATGTAGGCTTCAGTTGGAAGGCCCAAATCTTTAGGTTTCACATCAATAATAACTAAAACCTATGGAAAAAAAACAGGTACAGAATATGTCATTATGACCTGTGCAAATCATAACTGGATCTAAGCTTTGTAGAGTTAGAACGGAGTACGTACCGAGTTGGAGCAGTACTGCTTCATGAGCTCATTGATGGCAATATCGTTCTTGTGCAGTTTTGGCCCAGTGTGGTACCATCCAACTATTCTTTCTCTGGCTGAAAAAGAAAACAACAAACACTTACATCTGACTGCTTTATGGCTTAAAAATACTACGCGATTTCATGGCTTCCATTTTGTGCGTTCGCCATTACAATGTGCATATCGCAAGTGGGCTAGAGAGAGATTTTCCCAGTCACAGAAACCATGCTCACATTAGAAAGGCCCAGTCCTAAAATCCACTGATAATCATGCAGACCATTTGAAGTCTGCAACGTAACTGTATACACACACTCACTAATATATATATATATATATATAAAGTATATGTCAAGTCTAAAGGTCAACAAGTTAAGGGTGAGTCCAAAGACACAGGACAACCTTTTAATTCACAAACAAAAGTGAAAATGACGTCTGAATACCGCAGGAAGTAATGGGTGAGGGGGACCAGAACATGGTCGTCATCTTGAAAGCTGCCATATTAGATCATTTAAATCATTTAGCATATCAAAAAAGACCAGAAGTGTCTCAGAAATTGACTGATCACAGATCATATATATATAAATATATATATATATATATGCACACACAGACACAGCTCAAAACAATTAAGGAAACACGGAGGTAGTGTTTTGAGTAGTGTGTGTGTGTGTGTGTGTGTGTGTGTGTGTGTAAGTAAAAAACATCAGTGCTCATAGGACACTGCAAACATGATCCTGGTAGCTGAAAATGTTTGGCTGGCGGACAATTATCAGTTCAGCCGTGGCACTGGGGTGTTTAAAATCTCCAGCAGCACTACTGCACTCATACCAGCCCAACTAACACACCACCGTCACGTCAGTACCCCTGCAGTGCTTAGAATGATCCAAATAAAATATGGTAGATTTAAAAGACACATTGAGAACAGCCTGAATGCTGCTGGTTTTGCTCTGCTTACAAGATGTTAACGATAAACAAAATGTTAGCGCTCAGATTAATTCCATTCGATTACAGCGTAAGAACCACGCATGGACCGTTCGAGCATTTGTGTTGCCACTTCGGCGAGAGAAACAAGCAGAGTGAGAAGAACTGCGTCTTTGCAACGCAGCCGTTTCTCACACCCTCTCTCTCCGTTTTTGATCTGCTGAAGTATGAAGGTATTACCATTGACTTTCTTGAACATTCCATACATATTCTCCAGGTAGTCATGATCCAGGAACCACACAGAGTCATCCTTATCATCTTCATCAAAAGGCACTGTCAAAGACGTACGAGAGTAAATTTATAATGTTTAATGCACTACAATGCTCACAAATATTCCAAATAAAGTATCCCCTCATTTTTGTGAAGAGTATATCTGAACGTGAACAGAGATATGCATGCGCACACACCCACACAGACAGAGACAGACAGAGACAGACAGAGAGAGAGAGACAGAGAGAGACAGAGAGAGAGACACAGACAGAGAGAGAGACACAGACAGAGAGAGAGACACAGACAGAGAGAGACACGCACGTAGGCAGGCTGGCAGACACACGCACGCCCCGGCAGACACGCACACACATGCAGGCAGACACGCACACACAAATGCAGGCAGACACGCACACACAAATGCAAGCAGACACGCACACACAAATGCAAGCAGACACGCACACACAAATGCAAGCAGACACGCACACACATACCTGCAAAGCTGTTGGACACATCAAGAACTTTCTTCTGCCAAGAGCCAAGGAGCACGCCCACAACCCTCTTCTGACTTCCAACTTTTCCAATTCTGCACGACAGACACGACACACATTCAGCAGTGAGGAACAAGGAACCAAAAACCTCTCTTATGATCAGATTTCCTAGCTCAGGTCAAACGAAAACGCAAGCAAGTTCCTAATGGTGCTACTTGAAAAGAAGCTTTACTGGATACGCAGAGCTGTAACAAAATACTCTGTAATAGCAGATTCCATCACACAAACACACTGCCACGGCACATCAGGAACGGTTAGTACATGCCGCTTCTTATAAGCACACCTAATAAAGATGTTATACTGCATATAAAAAGGGATCGATCTTGTAATAGCGATGACGTGGAAGATCTGTCAAGCATTTAAACGATTCGCTACAGAATTCATGGGCTGTTGGGGTAATGACAGTTATGTTCTAAGATAACATTGTTCAAAAAGCTGCAAAAGGAGTACAGACAATGAACAAAAACAACACTGACATTTTTATTGATCATTTACTTTAAAAAGACAGGGTGTATTATACCGAATATGTAAGCACAAAACACACACTGTGATCTTTAAGCGATTCGAATTCAACTGCATGAAGCCATCACTTTTTATTTTAGCAGAGACTTTTAACATCTCGCAAACGATTGATGCTTAATATTATAAAGATTTTGGTACATGTGTTTTCTTGATGCAGGACCCCCTAACCAAAGAACCATCCTAATACACAACTCCATCAACATAAACATTCAATTCTGCGTAGAAATACACACTACATTATTTAACTTAATTCTTATTATTTGCTTAATTTGACTATTAATGCAAACTTAACTACTTCACTTAACATCTGGGCCGCCCAAGGAGGACGGGCCCCTTTTTTAAAATCGCGGTCCTCCCAAGGTTTCTTCCTTCTACATTCAGGGTTTTTCCTCGCCACTGTCGCCCTAGGCTTGCTCAATTTGGGATTGGCCTTTTAAGAAAATATAACATTGCAAAGCTACGTTGAGACAATGCTCCATTGTAAAAAGTGCTCTGTAAATCAATTCGACTTGACTACATCCAGTGAAAACGAAAGCCAAACTAGTTTTCATTTTGCAGTTCGTCCGTCCATAGTACTAATTTAGATTTGACTGTAGGTTCAGGGTGTAGAGGGCAGCGTAACAGCCTCCCACTGTGAAGGTCCTTGGTTCAATTCTGAGCAGAAATGTAAATGGTGTGACATTTGTTCCAGGGTTGAAATCATTTCGTTTGTGTGAAACAAACTATTTTAGCCTTTAAAGCAGTAATTTAAATAAGTATGCATTTCTACAATATTTATTTGTCCAAGGACACTTTTTATGGTAGAAAAACGTAAAAAAACAACGTAGGTACGTAAACTGGTCGGTTTTCAGTCTGTAATTTGAGACCATAAGCGGAGTTCTTAAAGTGGTTCGTAAATTGTGCATCATGCAGTCAAGGGGCTTCTTCTCAATGACGGGTCTTGGGTTGTGTCAGTCAACTGTGGGATTGGGCTGAATCCAAAAATGTCCTCATTATAACAAGTCATGCAAAGCAATTTTCAAAATCAATTTAGAAAACAACCACAAATGCACTGAAGTATAAACACAATAGATACAGTAGATAGTATGTCATGTTTGGGTCAAATACTTGAATAAAAAACGGATGCAAGCTGTTTAACACTCACTCTCACTATACCATAAAATTTTCATTCTTTACTGAATTCAGCTGAATTAAATTAAATTTTCATAGTTCACTTCGACGATGCCCAGGACCAGGTCCGTCAATAATGCACCTATTTCTTATATGCAAAGCTGTCTATGAGACAAAAAACTGGATGAAGCACAAATGCTAAACGGCAATTAGACTGCGCTCATCCTAATTGGCACCAAGTCAATCCTCAATCATTCGTCCTCGCTCTTTCAAACTTGGCCATGTACATTTTTATTACGCATAAGAGCATTTAGCAGATGTTTTTATCCAGAGAACTTACAATTTGTACGGTCTTACCGTCCAAGTAATGGTGGGTTAAACAGCTGCTTGGAAGAGGTAGGGTTTGAACCCTCAACCTTCTGGTCCATAGTCCAGTATCTTATCCACCAGGCTACCACAGTCACAGGTGTAATTCTGTGGTTAAAACTGTACGTTTCCATCTGTCTAATAGAGCTGAGCTTTGATGCTCCCGCTCTCAGTCTGCTGCTGAGCTCCTCATTCAGGATTTCATTTCCAGTAGACTAGACTAATGTAATTCTGTGTTGGCTGGCATTAGCTCCCGTTTGCTCCAGAAGCTTCAAATGGTACAAAACTCGGCTACCCCTTTGCTCACTTACACCCGACCGCATCACACCTGTTCTCCATAACCTCCACTGACTCCCTGTTAAATAGCAGGTTCTCTTACTTACCGATAAGGTTCTAAACAACCTGGCACCTCCTTACCCATCTCATCTCCTTCTTCCCTAAAGATCTTCTCACTTTCTTAGATCTTCTACTGCTGGTCTGCTTAATGGCCCGCCATCCAAACTCTGTGGCTTTGATGACTGGGCATTTTCCAGACTTGCACCTCAACTGTGAACCTCCCTCCCAATTATAGTCAAACAATCTCCCACTCTTCTCATATTCATATCTGAGCTTTTTTTCTCTTGCATATGGTCTCCCCTCTGCCTACACTTTTTAATCACACACTGCTTTGTCTAGCTCTAATGTACCCTACTCATGTGTTAATTTAACTTATAACTGTTACACATGTATAGTTTGTGTTTAATGTGCTACAGTTATAAGCGTAGTTATGTTTCAGAAAAGCGCTATATAAGAATAAAATATTACTATTGTTCTCTAACGCTGCATTGTAGCCTCTTTAGTCATGCAACTATAACGGCAAATGATCCAATAAATGGCGATCTTGAATTCGTTCATTCACATATTAATCTATTATGATATAATAAATAATCCAAAATCTCTTAAATAATATCGAAAAATAAAAAACGGTCATTTCAAGCCATTATTGGTACTTCAGTTATCGGTTAGCTAGTGTCTTTTAACGTATCCTGAAGCTGAATGCCAAAACACTGCTTACTCCCTATACATGCGCCCTTACTACATG
>JAUZST010009444.1:0-12983 GCA_034779995.1 Parotocinclus haroldoi
GCTCTGTCTGGAGGACTTGGTACAGGAAGTTCAGGGTAGTGTGGTACTGGGGCGATAGATGAAGGAATGTCAGGATATGTTACAGGCGGTGCATTTTTGCAAGTGCCACGTTTGGAAGGGTCCACCATGCAGAAGTAGTTGAGTGATCAGTCAGTTTACGCCAAATTCTTGGGATAGCAAAATGCCTGGCTCTCTTCTGTCCCCTGTACCAACCTATAAGCAAACAAAATAAAATTTGGATTGAGAATTTGATCTCACACTAATGACTAGTGATATGTATGATATTAACACAGTTTGAAATCTGTTATATTTCAAACAATACAATATATCAATATATGTTGTATTGTTTGATTTAATGATATTATTGATATTTAACTACAACATTGAGATTTGTGAAAAGGTGTTAATTAAAGCTCTTTTCAACTTTAACTGATTTCCAAATTTTGCTAAATAAAAATGTAAATCGGCTGTTTAAGATAGTGCCATTTATCCACTTACCTTTAAGAGTTTTCTTGCAGAGCTCACATGTGAAATGAGGAGCCCATGGTTTCTCTTGGTCACCAACAGGCATGCCGAAGTATGCCTCACACAGCTTAGCAGATGCTTACACAGAGTACTTCAAACTAGAAGTATAAATGCACCATAAATCTGAGATCCTAAGGACCTGGAGATGTCTTTTGACTGGACCAGGTATCAGGAAAGTGACCCTAACTTGACTGAAACAGTAAAATAAATACATACATTTATTCTGAAGTTCAATAAAATTAATCACATTTGCAGATAAATTCGCATGTACTGTTTTCATGTCTTAAATTGTTACTCAGTGTAATTACACACTGTGACAAGTGAATGCATTTTCACACATATTGTATGTTCATTGTGTAACGCATAAATACATGTTCATGCCAGTTCATAAAAGAACCGTGTGGGCTTCTAACTCCTCAAGAAACTTAATTTTGGCTTGTAAAATCTAAAAGTCTCATACAGATTTTTAGGAGAAAGGTTGATACCTAAATGAGACATAAAGCAGAAACAAATAATCTCCTACTATGAAATAACAATCATTAAGCCCTAAAATATTCCTCTGGCACATTCTCAGAGTGATTCATAGACTGGCTGAAAGTTCTAATTTTTATTACTATTATTATTATTATTATTATTATTATTATTATTATTTGGTTAGTTCCCTTTCCTTTTTGTCATTTAGAGGTAATGTTTTAAATTACATTTTATTATGTCTGAGCAGTACTATGTTGGTTTCTGTACACACACAAGCCCTCAAGGTAATTTCCTGGGAATTGTATTAGGTCTCAAACCAGTAAATTGCTGCATCAATCTTCCAGGGATTTTTGCTCACTTCACATTTAACCCCTTCTAGGAAATGACTATACAGTTCATCACTAAACATGCATTTGTGAAAGGGCCTTGCATATCCAGATTTGACTAATGACTTTCAGTAAATCACACACATTGTTAGAACTAAAAGATCTGGTAACTTAGTCAGTATGTTAATACTTTACTGTAGTTGCTGTGTTTAAAAATGTTTGCTTGCCACAGATCAATAGATGGTGCTTTGCTAGAAGAGTCATTAATCACACTATGTGATGACCCAGTTTGCTCACTGTGACATTTATTATCTGGCATCATTATCTAACAGAGCTGGGCATGCACTCTATCAAAGTACAAAGCTTATATTATTATTGAGATGTTAATACAAGTCCTGAGGTAAAAAAAAAAAACCCTTTTGTTTATTTTAGATTTTGTGTGGCTAATACATTCAAACAGATGGCCTGGGATGGTGAGACAGAACATCGCTGAATGAGTGAATGAAACAGCAGGGGAAAGAGGTTGGTTAACTATTGATGAGTGTTTTATTTAGCTGCAGAAGCAGATATGCAGAGGGAGGAGGGCACTGACTTATGGTGCATCCTGAACACTAAACCCTGTAGCAGGTAAACACACTCATCAACTCTGTGTGGCCAATTAAAGAAGCGAAAACACTAGTGAGAGACAGCACTTTGAGCTGAGTTGGCTTTATTAGACATTAAAAAAAGAGCTATGTCAAGAGATAAAGCTTCCCTTTTGACTGATATCAAACACTTTTCAGTAATGGTGAGCTCACTCTATGCCCAGTTGCTTTGTACAGAGTATGATTGCCCACCCCCACTTCCTTGATGATCTGCACTCACATTGTGCTTAAATGTTCTGGTCTCAAGCATTCTTACATCATACCGGCTCTGGCATGAAATGCAGAAATGCATACTGGTATAGTAATTGACTTTTTTTCACTCGTTATGGGCATGCAGACAGACACCCCTCTCTTAGGCTTCATTGATTTACTGTGGACACAATTCAGTATGCTGTGGCTGGACAAAGAACAGAGCATTCATAGTAGTCAAATTAAACTTTGAGGATTAAATGTATGTATATGAGCACACACTAAGAACCTCTCTGGAACATTTACCTGAGGTTGCATTCAGTTCCTGAAATTCTCTTCTAAAAAAGTAATTAATTAACAAATAAATGTTATTGCACATAATCAGACAAATAAAAATATAAATTAAAGGAAGGTAATTCACAAGTAAATATATTTTGATTTGAAGTCACTGAAACATGTGCCTGTGCCATACTGATGCTTATCCAGTGTAACAGGGGTCATAATCCATCAAAGTCATTGCTTCTGGCATCATAAAATCTTGGGATGACTGTGCAAAGAACTTTTTGTTCTTGTTTTACATATGCCGGCTGTGTTTTTTGATATCACTTTTGTCATTCATTCCTGTTTAAAAATAAACTTGCTGGTGGATCAAGGAGGACATTGACAGGAGACAGTGGTGTGCATTCCAGAAGTGGAAACCCTGTTTGTGGATGTTTGAATTCATTTAGTAAAACAGGTATCTGGTTATCTGCATAGACTTATGAGGGAAAAAAAACACTGGGAAGTCTAGATCTGAGTATGGTTAGTTAATTGCAGATTGTTAATTGAGACTGTAGTAGACATAAATCGAGATTGGGACCCCAACATAGTCCCTTCTGTCCCTACAGTCAACATACAGAATCAGCCCTAAGCTCAGGAATAACTCCTGAACACACCAAATGCCAAAAATCATCAATCCTGATAACTTTATAGGACTACAAACCAGCTGCACTTCTCTTGAAATGTTTATAAAGGCAGGCATACACTATATTACTTTCAGAGCTTTAGTTTTTGACTACCAAGATCCCCTACAGTTTGCATATATGGCACAGTCAGGTTATATGCACTGTCCTACAAGCTCCACATAACATATGCTCATCTAGAATGGAACCAGTGCCAATATGTCAATCTTTTAGATTTATTCAGCATTTTTAATACCATCCCATCTTTCCAACTGGGGAACAAACTTCCATATATCATAGATTACTTGAGCAACAAGTCACAGTTTGCAAAAATCCAACACAGTGTCTTGTGTTCTGAAATGTGTCTATTTGTACCCTAATAAAGGGAGTGGAATTATGCCATCACTAAAACAACAAATCTAATTGTGGACTTGTACAGTACTCTATACAGCATGAAAGCTTAAATCATATTATATACACAACCGTATGCATCGTTATTTTTTATATGAGGAATGGCAAATTTAATTGATTTGGCATTACATTGTTGGAAAGATGTAACATCCATCCCCTGTCAACCAAAAATGTCCAAAAGTAGGCCATTAGACATCTCTAACCTGCTATCTGTAGGACCACAGTTTCTGTGATATAAAAAAGGAAAATACAACATTATCCCCAGGTCATACACTCAACCTATATTTAAACATCATCATCATAACTTATATAAATGTTGAACATAAAACTAGGTTATGGCCTGGACACTGGGGTTACCAGCAGACATCCCTGGATTCTATTCTTGGATGAAAATATTGAAAAAAAAAGAGGTCAGTTTTCAGTTGTTGCACTTACTGATACATATCATTCAGCATGGACATGCAAACAGCATGTTTAGGTAAATTAAAGGACTAAAGAAACATAGTACAGATTACCCATGAAAAATGAATGAAAATGAATTAGCATGAATTAATTCCTTTATTCCACAATCACCCTTTGATCATTAATGGATTATTAAAAACACGTAACCACATTATCATGCTGCACCATAGTTGTGGATAAATGGCACCACAATGCGTCTCAGGTTCTCATCACGGTATCTTTGTGCATTCCAAATACCATGGATAAAATGTACCTGTGTTGATTGTACATAAAATATGCCTACCCATACCAAAACCATGCCGCAACTATGAGCTACTCGATTCTCAACATTGACATCAGCAAACCGGTCACCCACACAACGCAATACAAACGTCTGCCATCTGCCCTGTACAGTGAAAACCGATATTAATTAACACTTCTCCAACATGCCATATGCCAGTGAATGGGAGAATTTGCCCCCTCAAATCGTTTCGCCCAGATATGGATGACAAGCATGCAGATGAGCTTCATTTTCTGACAGTTTTGTACAAAAATCATTTGGTTATGCAAACCTATTGTTTTAGCAGCTGTCTCAGTGGCTGGTCTTAGATGATCTTGGAGGTGAAGAAACTGGATGTGAAAGTCCTGGGCTGGTGTGATTAAACGTGGTCTGTGGTTGTAAGGCCAGTTGGATGTACTGCATGAATGAACAATACATTATCAAAAACATCATAGGAATGTAGGAATTGTAGTAAATAAATCTACAATGTGAATAAGTATCAAAGGAACTCACAGGCCACTGATGAGAAATGAGAATAACATGAAATAGGTGCTAATAATGATTAGGGAGGACAAGGACAAATGACTAAGGAACAAGGTCAAAGCAGCACTGAATCAGTGGTAAAGAAAACAAAGCAAACAGGAGTTCTCAGTGACACTTTAGTGAAACAACTCAGTGAACTACAAAGGAACATGGATTCTGAAAACGGAACTAATTTTCTTAGTGGGTTTACATTTTCTTTCATGCTCACTATTTCAATTGCAATATAATGTTGCTTTCGATCTCTGAAGATCTTTTGATCTGTGCTTTGCGGCTACATGCTCCTCCGAGGCATACTGATTCACCTGAGAGACCATTGCATGAATTTACATATAAAGAGGGTTGCATAGTGTGATACAATGAAATATGCACAAAGATGTCATGTTAGTTGTTAGGGCAGTGCACCTAATAAACTCTGCGTATAACAGGAATACACTAATAAATACGTTGACATCCACAGAGGGAGTGAACTAAGTTACAATGTAAATTAGACAGGAGTCCTCTCAGGTATGGAGAAAGGTTTAGTTAATGATGATACTGACTGGACAATGAACTGAAAGTCTTATATGGGAAAACTGGAACATTTGAATATAATATATAATATATAACGTTAGTCATAAGTGTGCTGAGTAAGTCATTATTCACTGGGAGTCAGTTCTAATTATTACTTTTAAATGAATTTTGACATTGTTCACATCTGTCATATTCATTTGTCGTTATTTCTGGGCATTATTATTATTATTATTATTATTATTATTATTATTATTATTATTTTATTTTTTTATTATTATATAAGAAGTTGCCAAAGCTCTTCTGAGAATGCATACATCACATTTTATATGTCCAACCCGATGTAAACATTTTAGTTCTATTTTTTGCAATATTTTCTAAATTTCTTTCACACATCCACCAACCAATCAAATTCCCATAACACAGCAGCTATGAGCCCAGGCTGTTGTTTTTAAACTGTTGGACTATTTGCTCATGCAGTTGTGGTGAAGTCCCATACTTGCTTGTGAAAAATTCCTTCCCCTTTATACCCAATAATAACACTCACCTGTGGAATGTTTCAAACAGGTGTTATTTTTTGGTGTTCAACTTTTCTAGTCCTTTGTTGCCCGTCCCAACTCTTTTGGAACTTGCAGGTATCAAATTTCAAATGAGTGAATATTTGCAAAAAAACTATAAAGCTCCATTTAAACATTAAATATATTGTCTTAAATTCAACTGGATATGGGTTTGAAAAGGATTTGCAAATCATCATATTCTGTTTTTGATCATGTTTTACACAATGAATTTAATATTAAGCAAGAACTGAATCACTGGGAACATCACAGCCTTCTGGGGTAAAGCTTTGAACTAGGGAGAAAACTTGGCATGTGTACTAAGGAGAGTAATCATTCTGGGACTTCTATATGCAACAAAGACAATTCTTTCTCTCCTTCACTGCAATTCATATGCATTTATCAACTATTGCATCAAATACAATGTTCCAGTGAGTGTTGCTACATCGTTGCATCATAACCTTGCATCAAAAACTTGAACTGTCCATATATCCATCATACTGTAAGATAGACTTGATCTAGTTCTGTCTTTTGGGGTAAATAACTCACTTTTAGAGTGAACTGTATGGAAAAGTTTAACCAGAGGTTGACTAATAGCTTTTACTAAATTCAAGCTTCCTTGTCCTTGTTTTTTTTTTATTTATTTACCAATTATTGATCTATAGGATAGTGGCTGTCTTTAACTTTATTTTCTTTAGTGGAAAATATACAGTAACTTTGTAGAACATCATACCAGAGTAAGTGAAGTCTAAAAGTGATGATGATGATCATAATAATAATAATAATAATAATAATAATAATAATAATAATAATAATAATAATAATAATTATTATTATTATTATTATTATTATTAACAACAACAACAACAACAATAATAATAATAATAATAACAATAATACATTAATTCATTTACTCATTCATTTCAATTCAATTAATTAACTTAAAACTTGTCTTTGGACTGTGGGAGAAAACTAGAGTAACCCCACACAGACACGAGGAGGACATGCAGACTCCACACAGAAAGGACCCACCTTGAATCAAACCTAGAATAAGGAGTTGTATTCCCCCGTAGTAATAGCTATTATTATATTTATGTAACAATCCCCCCGTGCTGAAACAGTGGGCACCAAGCAATGCCGCACAGGTAATGTTTACAGCTGTGCCCTGTGTTCTCTAGTGATATAATCCAAAACCCCTGTAACAGCAGCATAATCCAATCTATTTTTCTGAGGCACATGCCCTGGTCAAATGTTGCTGTGACCCAAAAAACAATCATGGGAGTAAAAAGTCAATTTTATTCTGGACTGCTTAGGAGAACTAAAGGACATGCCATGCAACTTCTCTACATTTTCCATAAGCATCTTTTCAAAACCCTGTGCAGCTATTACTTTCAGCCAGGTTATTATAATTTTTTGTGTCAATAATGTATGCAATAATGGAGATCCTCAGATATTTCCAAGAATGTCAGCCTCAGGCAAGGTAATGATAGCTCACAGCTATATGTTTTGGCTAGCCACTTATAACCAGATAACCAACCAAAAGTACATATTGGACAACTAATGCAAATGCATTCATTTAATTAGTGAATGCATTTACATTAGTCTAAACTAAATTAATGTAGTTAATAAAAATGTGTTAATTTGGTCTTTATTACTCATCCTTGGCAGGATAGTGCTAAACTGTAATTCATTTAATTCAATTCAATTCAATTCAATTTTATTTATATAGCGCTTTTTACAATGAAACATTGTCTCAAAGCAGCTTTACAGTAATACAAGACCTTAAAGGCCAATCCCAAGTTGAGCAAGCCCAGGGCGACAGTGGAAAGGAAAAACTCCCTAAAGTGATAGGAAGAAACCTGGGGAGGAACCAAGACTCAACAGGGGACCCATCCTCCATGGGCGGCCTAGATGTTAATTACACAAATACTAAATGTATATTAAAATTAGAAAATATTAAAATTACAATTTGATTTTAGACTTTGCTTTATTATTAACGCTTTAATATTTAAACACTGTTCAACAGTAGTAACTATTAACACCAGTAATTATACCCATTACTTAATGAGAATGCAAGGTTATTCGTACTAATTTCTTTTCTCACCATCTTTCTCGGGTTTCTTGACCACCCATAGGTTATTAAAATCTTTGTGCAGATAGGCAGTGACCTACAGTGGATCACAAGACAGATATCTTAAATGAAAATTAATAAAGTTGAAATGATCATTTGTATTATTATTTGGCATTATTCAGCATAATTCAGTATATTGGTCCAAAATGCTGGAACCCCAGTGCAGATGGACTGGTGAGAAGTCAGGAAAGGTTGGGTTAAAGTATGAAAAATTCACGAATTAAGCAGCAGCTCCTTATCCAGCTCTGCACCTCATCATGACTTCCCCCAGTGCAACCCTGACCAGGTTCATTGTTTTATTCTCCACATGGGGAGTAGTATATATAAGGTTACTGACCTGCTGCTGTTGGGCTCCGACCCCCTCTGGATAAATGTGCCAGTGAGAATGAAGATAACCTCCAGCTATGCGCAGATTCTTCACTGTTACCAGAGAGCCATATGCCACGTCTGTATGTGGAAAGAAAATAAAATCAAAAACAAAACTAGTAAACAAAACTTAGTTTTTTTTCCTAATATTTTATATAGCACTGGAGCTTTAAAGTTCATCATTTAACGTGTTGATCATTTTACACAGGCACGTTACTGATCCTATTACTTTATCAGGTGGCAGTTCAATGTAAACCATGTGTAAAGGTTTACTTTGAACTGCCACCTGAATAGAAATAATAAATATAATAGGTTCAAGAAAGTACCTGTGTAAAATGATCATCACATTAGATGAACAATTAGTGAACATTAGCAAACAATTAAGTTGGGGAAAAAGCAGGCATTTTACAGGGAAAGACAGGGTGGTTTTAAAAAAGAGCAAGAGGGGACAAATTAAAACAAATTAAAATGTCTATGAATTTAGTACCACCTTGTATCCACCAGTTTCTTTTTTTTGGAAAATCTGTGGTTGATATATGGTTAAGCTGCAGTGAGATCAAATAAAGCCTTTATTATCATTGTTCAGTTACACAAAGACATAAGTATTGCTGCTCGAGAACAGTGCAAATCTACACAAAACAGAATAAGACACAGACAGATTAAGACAGTTACACACGCAAAACATTTACATTTAAAGGTGAGAGTTGCACAATACATATAAATACTGAATATAAGAAATATTGTTCAGAGATATAGGATAAGGTATTTTGTGTACAATTTTAAACCGAATGCAATTTCTTTTAATTGCAAGAGACTAAAGCTTTATTGCTAAAACCTATCCATGAAAATGTGCAGTGCTTTCATTGATTACACTATATAAATGAAAAACCCACACTAGGCAATTTATGGGGGGGTTTTTGTTTTGTTTTCAGGGGGTTTCCATGGGATCTGGCAACCCAGGAATTAATCGCAACAACTTGCTACCAAAACACTTTGTGGGGACTCTAACACACAGTACACTCTGCTTATTTTATATTAAAGTCTGACGTTTACACACATCTTTCTGTGAAATTACTGGTCAGCTGCAAAGTAGAAATCTGATTATTGCTTGAGTTTTATTATAATTATAATCCTAACTATTGCATTATGATCATTATCTGTTTACACAAGTGCATTTAAGCTCACTCATTGGACTGCTGACAAAATGTGATTTTCTAGTATTTTCTGCCTCAGATTACAAAATGAATCACATAATTTCACCTTTGAAAGAACTTCTAATGCTAGAGGTTAACACACTGTTGTAATATGTAATGTTTTAAGAACCACTGCATATTGCATAATTTCATCCATTTTTATAAAAAAAACTATGTCAGAAAGGGTGTCAAAAACAACAGACTAACTGAAATACTTAACTCAAATTTGGACACAAAGAAACATCTGGACTAAACTATACTTACATTCTGGCATAGTGGCATTGTGCAGGTTGTTGCCAATCAGGCGAGACTGGAAAGCAGAGCTGAAGAAACCATCTCCTGGTCCACTAAACAAGAGAAAACAAGGGGGAATTTGTAGTTCATCCTTGTCTTTGGAATCCCTAACTACTCCTACAAAATATAAGATCTTCAGCATACCTTCTGTTTAAGATAACAAAATGGACAGCAAATACAGTGGTGTAAAGGAACAAGGGCAGCACTATCAAGCCAAACACTCGAGCAGATAAGTGCTTGGCAAAATCCACCTGATGAGAAATTAAATATCAGTTTGAACTCCAAATCCATTTGACCCATATTTAACAGTTTGACGTTGTAGGTACCAGAGACAGCTGGATGTCCCCCAGTAGCTTCCAGAGGTCCCATGCCGTGTTGATGCCCACTAGCAAGATAACAAACAGCCCCACAAATTTCACCCCCAAAGAGCCAGCGAGATTCACTCCTGTAAGAAGCAGCCACAGCCACCAGGAGCAGGTAAAGGGTCTAAAGAAAGGCACAATAAAACCCTGAGCAAAAATCTGTACATGACATTTTATAAAGCTCTGATCAGCCAAAAGTATATTACAAGAAAATAACTAATACTATTACTTATAACTATTAATGACTACAGTTTCAGTATGTAAGATTGGAAATATTGGAAATAATATTGTTTACACTGATGCAGTTAAGCAGTTGTGTGCAAAAAATTACAATACTGTGCAAAAGTACATCTAATCTAATGACAACATTGATTTTGCAATGGTATAATAACCATATTTACTGGTACTTATTTCTCAGTATCTCTATTAAATATACTGCTCACAAAAATTAGAGGATATTTCAAAATCAAATATCCCTTAAAGAAATATCCACTCATTTAGTGTACTTAATAGAGAGACTGAGAAATAGGTAAATAACAAACCCTTTTTTTGGTAGGGGAGCATGGTGAAAAAAACAAGATATGCTAAAGCTCACAAAGACTGGAATGAAAATCAGTTAAAAAAAAAAGAGTATTATGAAGTGACAAATCCAAGTTTGAAAGCTTTGAAAGCTTTCAATGTGTTATATATGGTTGCTATATCACTGGTAAAACAACAAATCTAAATGGTGGCCTGGGACTTCTGCACAGTACTGTAGACAAGAAAAAAATTTTGAAATTCTAAACAAGCTGCCACCGACTTTATTTGTAGTTTATTTGTGAATGATTAGACAAAATGATATTATTGTCTCACCTAGCCTAATTTCAAATACATTTCTGTACCACTTGTGCTCTCATTTTCCTTGGTAAGCACTTTAACTGTTACACGTCTTAACAATCTTTATGTTGCTAAAAGCAAAAGTAAAACGGTGATATGCACTGTAATATAAAAATGTGCAAGTACAGCAGTAATATTCACTACATTAGGGAGAGCATCAATGTATGAAACCAATACAGTACACTTAAAGTAACAAGATCATTGCTCAATGTATTACCTGAGTCTTTGCCGGGTGAATTTGACCATGCATAGCACAGCTCCCATAATGAAAAACATAAGGATGGGATCCAGCAGGATGTACTGTGAAAGGGTGATGCACCCAGTGTCTGAAGGAAAGCAAAGCCACAAATCTTAAATATTTATACGCTTAGTATGTTTTAGTTGGCCCTGATTTGAATACTATACTTATTCTATTGCAACGAGTGTCCAAATACTTTGTCTTGCTTACCAAAAATGAGCAGGGAAGCTGCAATGAAACCAGCTGTCACCGAGCGTGAAAGCTCAAAGACCACAAGGAAGGCCAAAGGGGGCAAACAAGAGCCGAGTGTTGCACAGAACTAAAAACAAATGAATAGACTGTGAAGGTGTTATTCCAAAAATTGCCAAACTACAACATAAAACAGGAATTTTCTAACCATAGGAGACTGGATGTAACGAGATCAATCCGACCTTTCAGGTTTCAGACTAATTCATTTTTCATTCACCGCAGGGGTGAAGCAATCTGCATACTAACATACTGAATGCTGTGTAAAATTAATAGTATATTATAGTATAGTATATGCATACAGTACATGTGCCTCTGTACAGTGTACATGTGCATGCGTACATGGTTTTTTATTTCTTTATGAGCAGAAAATTATCATATAGTCTGTGAAAATATTGACACAGTGGATATTTACATCCCTAATTGTAAAAGGAACAACCTTAAATATATTTCTGCTCGTTTTATTGAACAATTCACAGGTCAAGAGACCTTATGTATATAAAAAACTACTAGATTATCTGATAAGTATGTCTAACCATCTGCACACACCATATTTTATGTTTCACATCATTTTGGTTTTCTATGTATCGGAATAAAGCTATTACGAATGTATTTCATCTGTAAATTCCATTCTATCATTCCTTGAACCAGGATTTATTAAGGCATTTTGTAAAGCTTGACTTTATTTGAGATCTTTTCAGACAAATTCTGAATTCAAAAATGGAAATTGGGAAAAAATAATTACCCCTCTCATCCCCCAGTAGTTGTGATGTTCATACTTGTCTCCTGGTTTGATGAAAGGAAATGTACCATCATAACCCGTCAGATATCCTGCTAGACCAATAAGCATCTGTCCTCACAAATCAACAAGAAGAAAAACACATGCTTTTGTGTGAAACATTTCTTGGTAACGTTTTTGCCTCCCCTAACCATTAAACCTACAAAGCTTAAGTAATTTTATACCCATTTTTAACCTATTGTTTTTCTCAGCAGCATTTAATTTAATGTATGTAAAACAGCACAAAGGTGACACTGGTAAGAAGTGAATTATATAACGATTACTTATATGTCGAATTCTCTGGGCTCGGAGGCATCTGGGACGGATCATTACACAGTGGAAACAAATTCGGATTCCAGATCTTCTCTGGAAGAAATTGATGCTGTGTGCTCTAGACAAAAGTTGAAATATACAGAATGTGCGGACAATTCTTAAACAAAAACACCAGTGCCGTGCCCTGTGATGCAGTACATTTGGAAAATTAGGAAAACTGGCCAACATAACACCAGAAAGTTTTCATCGCCATCAACACTATCCTCTGTGCCAAAGCATCTTATAAGTGTTCTGAAGGAATGGCAACATTCCAAATTAGTAAATGCTTTACATGATCATCTTTTGTCACAGGATAAGAATGAATACATGTATATGTGTGTATATGTGTGTG
>JAUZST010009446.1:0-12982 GCA_034779995.1 Parotocinclus haroldoi
TAGTAAGAACTTGTTTTTACAGTATTATGCTTCGCATGCTGAGTATCTATACATTGTGTTGTAGATCGTTTCGAAAAACTTGTTTGTACGTTGGCTTAACGTGTATATCGCACAATAAAGGTTTAATAAACATTTAATATGTTACATAAATTATAGCTCGTCCCGTCTTGTAACATAGAGCGTGTTCGTTTAATCAGCCGGTTATTACGACCAAAACGATTGATGTGGTCCGATTAACCGGATTCGACTGTACGACATGTATGCGGGTGCTATGTGGCACAAAGCTTTATCTAGGTTTTGTGAAGTACAAAGTAATAAAACGTTTACCAAGTTAAACTGAACATATTTGATGATTTGTAATAATTAACTAACAATACTTTCAGCATGTCTTACATTGTTTGTTGTGACATCTCTGAGAGTGGCTGCTGAAGCATCGAGTTCAAATGACAAAGAAAATAGAACAGTCGTTACCATAACAACACATTGATGTAAGATATACATTTTATGTGGAATTTTTTATTAGGAAAAGCTAGTTAGCACTATTAAACCGAACTTTGTGTTTAGTGACAGAATAATAAGCAAGTCTCTAAAATCATACCATCCTCACCAGTTCTGTTCGTATTTTGGGTGCCTTTCATGGTCAAGCAGTGAAAATAAGAATGGACTCTTATTCAGGATTATCCTCTATTGATGATGGTTCGGAGTCTCTGGCTGGCCCAGTGATTTGGGAGCGTACTTTCAGAGGAAGAAGGCTAATCTCAGGCTTTGGATAATATGTGAATTAGAAAGAAAACCAGACGAGGAAGTCTGTGAAATACAAAGTGATTGTAATGAAAGATTACAGGCGAGATCGAATGGACTCAGAATAGAGCCGCACTCATCCTAAGGTTCTCACGCCACCCTCTCCATTTCACTTTACTTCGTCTGAGACAGAGCTAGATGGTAATGATGTCTTGCTAGCATTTTCCTCCTCTGCATTTTCTCAGACGAGTTATATAAGCAGAGCCACAAGCGGAAAATGTTTGTTTCTAATTACGGGCAGGTTGTTGAGCCTTCAAGAACGACAACATGTACGTCTATGCCAAACAATCGGAATCCCTGTAAAGCTTGTTAACACAAATATCTAATCAGCCAATCACAATGCAATAATAGGTGCATTTGGGCATTTAGACCAAGGTTCAAACTGAGAATCAAAATGGGGAAGAAAGGTAATTTAAGAGACTATGTACATGGTTGTTGGTGCTAGATAGGGTGGTTAGTGTATTTCAGAAACTGCTGATATGTAGGTTCAGAGAGAATGGTCCAAAAAAAAAGAAAATACCAAGTAAGCAGCAGTTCAAGCAAACCTTGAAGCAGGTGGGCTATTACAGCCACTCCTGTGAGCTACAACCAAGCAAATGAGGGTAATAGTGGAAATTGGACAATAGTGGAAAATATTGTCTGGTCTAATGAGTCTCGATTTCTGCAGCAACAAACAAATCATCATCCAGAAATTGTGACATTTACAAGGCATCAGCAAGAGGGAATGAATGAGGAAGACGACTTAATTTCAAATTCTGCAGGACGAAAAAACTTTTTGGGTTTTAGTGCTGCACACTGACTGTGCATTCTGCTACTTATATTTGCTACAGGTCTAAATTATCATATATATTCATCTTTCATCTTTGCTTACGTTGCAACCAGTCATCCTGTCCCTGCAGCTGAAAATACCCTCATAGCCTGATGCTGCCACCACCATGTTTCACTGTTGGGACTGTATAGTGCAAGTGATGAGCAGTGTCTGGTTTTCCCCACACACCGCTACGAATTAACTCCAAAAAGTTCAATCTTTGTCTTATCAGACCAGAGAATCTTATTTCTCATAGTCTGGGAGTCGTCTTTTAGCTCCATCAGGCCACTCTGCCATAAAGGCCCGACTGATGGAGAGCTGCAGTGATAGTTGACTTTGTGGAACTTTCTCCCATCACACTACTGCATCTCTGGAGCTCAGCCACAGTGATCTTTGGGTTTTTCTGTACCTCTCTCACCAAGGCTCTTCTCCCACGATTGCTCAATTTGGCTGGACAGCCAGCTCTAGGAAAAGTTCTGGTCATCCCAAACTTTTTCCATTTAAGGATTACGGAGGCCACTGTACTCTTAGAAACCTTGAGTGTTGCATAAATGTTTTTGTAACCTTGGCCAGATCTGTGCCTTGCCACAATTCTGTCTCTGAGCTCCTTGGGCAGCTCATTCTAGCTCATGATTGTCGTTTGCATTGACAATGTGCTTTTCCTAATCAAGTCCAATCAATTCGATTAAACACAGCTGGACTCCAGTGAAGGAGTAGAACCATCTTGAGAAGCAGAAGAAGAAATGGACAGCTTGTGAGTTAAATATGAGTGTCACAGCAAAAGGATCTGAACCTGGATCTGACCATGTGATATTTCAGTTTTTCATTTTTTCTTAAAAATTTACCAAAATATCTACGTGTCTGTTTTTTTCTGTCAAGATGGGATGCTGAGTCATTAATACTAAAACAATGGAAAGGCTTTGTGCTGCACTTTAACCCCATCCCACCTTTAGCTGGCATAATCTTTTCCAACATATAGATTTAATACGCTAGAGACAGAAAGTTTGGAGTTGTGTATCCATGGATGGCAGGCTGTCTGAGAGCCAGATCCGGGCCCAAGTCCAGTCACCGCTTGCACCCACAGCTCAGCCACCCTCTCCTGGGCAGCTCTTGGCTGGCCGCCTCTTGTCTCTGCTTCTTTATTGATAGATTGTGGCTCTGAGGCCACACTCGCTTTGCCTAATGATGCTGTCAGAGAAAAATGCACTACCGAGAAGCCACTGGGTCTCCACGTCGCACGCAACTTAACCAAAGCTGTATTCATCTACAGCTTTATTTACCTACGCTTGCTTATTTTCTAGCTGGTTTTGGCACATGCACTGAGAACTGGAGAAACGTTTACCAAAACGGTGATAGGGTACCTCCATTAGGCACGTCATACCATCATAGAGGGGTTTGTAATAAAATAAGGAGAGTTGTACTTAGCGTAAAATAGCAATGGAGAGACCCCACGTTTAATACTGTACTGTACATATTTTATTTGCTTTCTGCTTGGGCGGTATTATATACATAGAGCAAAGACCAGTTTTTGATTTTCTTTAGTTACAACTTGAGCGGCTGCCAAGTCGAATTCCTTGTATACAAGCTTCACTCAGCCTATAAAACCTATTCTGACTCTGAAAACACTTGCCCCTCGTTTACTCCCAACACATGTTGTCCTCTGCCATTCCCTGAACCTCTTCTTTTTTAAACCAACCGCAAAGCCACGCTGTTAGCATTCCGGAGGTCTCGTCAGGGTGAGGCCTGATCTGGCAGCGTAAGAGAGCGAGGAATGAAAAGTCCCTTCAACCTCAGACCATCCAGTCCCAACACTGCCCTCCACACCCGAGTCGTTCCCAGGCGGCTTGTGCAATGACGTATCGGCAACATTTCCTCTGAGAGCAACAGGAATAGCATGTAACACTGCTTGCACAGCCACAGAAAGCACCGTGCTGTGCCTGGCTTGTTCTGCTGGATGTTCCAACATAGTTTGGAATGGTCTGCTAATTGGCGACTCACAGTGCTGAAGTCAGCTAGACAGACCATGCACCAGCGCACACAGAAATAAGCCGGACTGCTGCTCTAGAAAATAAAAAAGGGCAAAAGGGTTGGTCATGTCAAAGTAGCATTCCGTGTATGGCAAAAGTTTGTGCATCCCTGGTCAAATGGTATTTGTTGTTGATTTTTGAAATGGTCGAAAAAGTAAGAGTAGCCTCTGTAGGGAACTCAAATGTGACTTGTCATGTTTTCAGTGCTGAAAAGGAGTTGCTGTTGCTGCTCTATGGGTCCATCGTCTTCGCCTATTTCAGGTATAGTCATCGTGCGTGAGGACAAGCCAATCACCCATAGACTTAATTGATAGATCTAAGAAAGGGGAGGCCAGATGTAGAGGGATCATCCTCTGACACTGCAACAGCAACCCCTACCCTGGTACCCAGTTCAGGGTGCATGGTTTCCTCTACACTGTGAGTACCCGGATAGAATCCAGAAACCCAGAGTAGGATAAGATTGGTTTAAATGTGGGCAGATGAACCTGAATATTTTTCATCCAATCTTAAATAATCAACAAAACTGGTTATCCAGGAGCACCCAAACTTTTGAACCTACACAGATTGCCAGCGACATACAAAGAATTGCTGAACTAGTCTAGCCCCAATCCTAGAAAGGTGAAATCGAGTTTATTGATAGATATAAAGCAGATGTGTTGGATTAAGGCTGGCTGCAAGTACATTTCATAGGAAGATAAGAATCTCCAGATCTCCGGGAACAGGGCTGTTGTTCAGGTGATCATATTAAAGAAAGCTGACATACTAAAGGAGATACATGTTACAATAGCATATCTTATCTAAACGTGGAGTTATAAATGTCATAAATGTTGATATTACATTCTCTGAACACTTGTTAACTTGCGGTAACTAGTGTGAAGCTAAATTAAACAGAGAAGAGTTTAACTTGAAGTCAATAAACAGGACATTTGAATGAAAGTCTTATTTGGCAGCTTGTTGTCAACAATAAGGCAGACAAGGGCTGCTTGTTACACCACATACTTCCAAACTAAACACGTTACCAAATTAGTGTTGTTATGTAAAACTATTTAGTATGTGGTTTGGGAAAAAGCCAAGAATAGGCAAAGGACAAGAATTGTGAAAGTGCAGTAGATTTTTAATTGCAGCTTGTGTGTTTACCACATTAAAGTAAAAAAAATACTTCTGTTTCATCATTCATTTCCATCATTTAATCATTCTGTTCCCTGTCAAAATATTCGACTTTAAATCAAACAGGCAGCATGAGAAATGGATTTGGGTTAGGGTACCTAAAATTTGGACAGCTTTTGGGAATTTGTCAAGTTATGTTGATTGTGTGGTCCTCCTAAATTTTAAGCTGGGGCTAAGTTAAAAGTATCATTTGCTTATTGAACTCAAACATTAACAAAAATAGATAATGGCTGCTTTTCACAACATGTACTGCCAAATTAATTAGTATATCAGACTAGACCTGCCTAAAGTACATACAACAATAAAACGCCTAAGAAAAACCTCTTTGAACTTGTGAACATGAGTTGCACTGTAGTAGGAGCTACTGCAGTAGCAACACACACACACACACACACACACTTTTCACTTTTCTGCAGGATTCAGCATTTATTAAATGGTTAACACTGCTCCATGGCACTAAAATCAAGATCAAACACAGTCGAGTTAGGTAACTAAAATTACACATTATTACATTATGCTTTAATTCCAGTAATTAAACATAACGCTTTGAAAAATTATACATAATGATAGAGTCCAGAAATACAGAGTTGTGCAACTTGGTGTTTGAACAGTGTCCATATGTGAGGCAGACCAGACTAAAATGTGTGGAAGAATGAAAACGGCTTTGCATAGCGTGTTTTGTGATTATTGTTAGTACTGTTATTTTATTTGTTGTATGTGAGAGATGTAACTGTATTGTGATTACATGGAATAAACTGTGGTCTCAGAAAAATATAATAAAATGAAAGTAGTCAATTGAATTACAATTTAAGTAACTGTTTTGACCAATTATATAATTGGGGATTATGTTAGGTTTAAATCCAGTGAAATAATTGAGATAACATTAATATGTTGCAGTGGTGGCTGCTGCGTTTTTTAAGCGGGGATGCTTACATCATATACTGGTTTGACTTTGCTTAATTTTGGTGAAATTCCTATGCTGTAAAAGCATATATATAGACGCTTTTGAAGTAAAAGCTGAATGTAGAAGAGGAAACTTGGTTAGGGCTCTTAAAATTGGGACGATTTTGTCTGTTTGGTTAATTGTGTTGTCCTCTTTTAATATCTAAAGATGAGATCAAATGAGGAGCTTGTTAGTCTGTAAATGCTGCTGTCCTAAGTCCTAGATAAAGTTGTCATGGCTACCAAAGAGATAGCAGAGTTAGATTGTTGTGTAACATGGCCTCAGGATAAGAGTTGGTTACTTTAAAGGTCAGGTCAGTAGTACTCTGTTCTCAGCTTAAAAGGCCTTAGAATCACTGAGATGCATGTCGGCGTCGAGAATATCCAGTCACATGGATCCTTCCTGTCTAATAGATGTCTTGACCTAATGATAAAGAAGCAGACATAACAATACTTAGGTACACATAAAGGTTCCAATGCACAACATACCACAAAACAATGCCAGACCAGGAAACATTTACAATCTTTACTTTTGGCTTTAAGTACATAAACTTTAAACAGAGGTCACCACATTTAACTCGGGATATAAAGTTTTACACCTCTCAAGCCCTTCAATATTTTAGTGATAGAAATAACTAAGGTTCCCATAATGCACTGTAAATGGTCTTGACTCTTTTTAGTACATTTTAGTACTTTTGCACATTTCTACAAACATTGCCTTCTGGAATGATAGGTGGGTTATGGGGTAAAGATAATAAAAATATTTTTTGCCTTTTTGTTAAATTCTCATTTAACTCTGCCTAAACAAATCTGTAAAATTGTTGGACTTTTTACAAAATTGTCCACTGTTGGAAAATGTAGTCATTATAGGAAGGGGGTTAATTAGTCAGGGGGTGCAGGACGATGAAATTTGCTTACTTAAGTCAAAATAAAATTCACTTCTAAATATATACATATACTGCTCACAAAAATTAGGGGATATTTCAAAATAAAATATCTATATATGTGATAATGTGTCCACACCGACAGCAAACCTTGTCCCCAGGACCCTGTACAACACCACAGTTTTCCAGTATTTTACCACCACTAATAAAACTGCCTCTATCTACATTTTAGATTTGTATTTTCTTAATATATTTTGATTGTTTTTATTCATTACATTTCCTTAAAATCATATAATTAGAATAATAAAATGAGCAAAAAGTTAAATATTTAGGGTTTTATGGTTTTACTGTAATGGCAGCATGGACTCCATAGCATGAATCCTTTTCCACAAAAATCCCACTCGCTCACTTTCTCATCCACTTGCTCCTGGCAGGGTCGCGGTCGAGCCGGTGCCAAGCTGGCGGGATAGGGCGCACGACAGGAACAACCCTAGACAGGGTGCCATTTCAATCGTAGGGCATATACACTCACACACTCAATCACACTACCACATTAGAGGCACATTAGAGACACCAATTAACCTAACACGCATGGTTTTGGGCTGTGGGAGGAAACCGGAGTACCCAGAGTTCCACAAAGATCCAAACAGGCAATTTCACTAGTGCTCGCAGACTTTTGTCCCTGGCTGTGTGGAACTTGAAAGTGATCCATGGTTTGGTTAAAACCTCTCATTTGCTGCTCATTTCAGCTTAAACCCAAAATTGAATGAAGTGTAATCATGATTAAGTGTTTACTTCACTCTTGAGAAAGTAACATAACCAGTTCAGCCAATCACTGAAGAAAATCACTGTAACATATTGTGCTTGCCCGCTGGATTTCACTTGAAACAAACCTCAGACCTCTGTTTGCTTTTACACTTGGCCAAGTGTAGCAAATTTTCAATGCAACTGTACCTGAGCTCATTGGGTGCATAAACCCCCTATGTAATAAGTAGCATGTTGATTGTGTAACAGTACATCCATATATTAAGTGGTAATTGTGCAGTGCTATGATTATATAAGCTGTCTTCTTCCATCTTCATTTCTTTCTTCCTCTCTCTCTCTCTCTCTCTCTCTGTCTCTCACTCACTTCCTCTCTCTTTCTCTCTCTCTCTCTCTCTCTCTCTCTCTCTCTCACACACACACATATGCTTTACATTACCTACAGATGATGGTGGCACCAACACAGCACTTCAGCACATCTGCTTTGTCTGATCTTTCCCAGTAATGCCTTAGGATTGACAAGGGCGAAACACGTTCGCTGTTATTGATGGTGACAGCCAGAGAAATAAGAGAGGGGCTGAGTGTAGACTGAAAGTGCTGCTGCACAATTCCTATACAGTTCTTCTATAGCAGCTCTATATAGCGAGTTGAAGTGCCCTCTCTGTCACTGCCATTATGTTTCCTCTTTTATAGCATTTGTGTTAGCCCAGCTCTTTGTGATTGTGCTATGTTTGCATAGTGGGACAGCAGACAGACTTTATGGTCCTGATAAGGCTTTATGGCTGAAAGCAGCTTTCATCACTGCAGATAAAAGTCGTCATATGTGCGCTTAATGGTAGGTCGGACTCAGTTCTTATGTGGCCTGTCACTGTGTTACCAGGATGTTGGCTAAAATAACATTTGATCCTTGAGGTTTGTGATAGGGGCCGCCCACTCTAGATATCCCACGCGTCCTCATCAGTGCTTGTGAACTTTCTTTGTGTAATTCAATGTGAGGAAATGCTAAAATGTCAATAAAATAATAATCAAACATATTAATCACACAATTAATTGCACTTTTGGCTAATCTCTTTTGTACAACAGCTACATGTCCCAGCAGTTCCAGATCAGTTTGCAGATTCTGTTATCTTAGTATTAACTGTGCACCAGGTACCTTTTGTTGGGTTTAGTTGTCCTACAGATTTAATGTTGCATTCTTGTTTTGTTTTTGTTCAGGGTTTGCTTTTTGGTTTCTCTTATGTTTGCATGTATGCATATATATATATATATATAGTTCTGTTCTTCTGTTGGTGGTTTTATAATGTTACTATGCAAATCACAATATGTCATGTTTCTTTTGAAAAAAGTAAACAAGTTTGGATTTTCTAATTCTGAGATGGAAATTGTGCACAAATCGACATAAACAGAATCTTTTGTAGTCTAGAAAAACGGGGAGCGAGGCACATCTGAAAGTCGTTAAACAGTGAACGAGCACCCTGGCAGCCCCCAAAAAGCATCCCAGCTCCGACTAATGCAGCAAGATTTGTTTACTACAATGGCACTGCTGTCTCTTGCAATAAGTCAACTAAAAGCCTGTAAACAGAGAACTGAACAGTATGGGTCAGCCACAAGACGAGTAAATGTCTAGAGCTTAAGCTTCACAGTTAAGCTCTAGTGCACCGTGATTTAATTTTGGGTTGGAAATGAGCTTTACATGTCTTGAGGTTTAACTCTGTTACAGCAGACCTATAGAACAAACGGTGCAGATTGGAGTTGTTGGCTTTTTGAGGGCGATTCAAACAATGTGGTGGGCCCCCAGAAGCGAATATTCAAACCTAATCATGAGAAAAAACGATTTTTGCAACAAGTACCAACATTTCAAATGTATGATGCATACAAACTTGCATTAACTCATGAGCATACTTAAGTGTGGAAAATAGTCATATATCAGTGATAGAACAGGGAGGAGCAGGTGGCCATTGTTGACCCCTTAAGCAGACCCATAATAGTCAACTGCTCAGTTTTCATCACATTGGCTAAGGGTGTCTACAGATCGCTCTAAGTGTGCTGTTAGAGAGCCATGGGGAAATTAAAGTCAGACCAAATGACTACTTGCCTACAAACAGAAGAAGAGTTTCCGGTAGCATGTGTTGGAAAGCAAAACTTACTGAAATGTTGTTTTAACAACAAAGAGCTTTGTAAACACATTAGTCTGACCCTGGGTCTGTGCATCCAGTTTGATTAAAGATGGCCCAGCAACTCAAACCATTTGGAAATAAAATGGACGTGCTCCTGTGTGTGGCAAATGAATTAAATACAAGTTGATAAATCTTTGTAATCCTTAGCTTGCTGGTTATGCTCACATGTTGAAGTCACATCTTCTATTGATAAAACCTTTTTGTTTTGTTTATTTGTCTGTAAATGATCATCAGGAAGGGAAGGTGTAAAATTGTAAATAATTTGATCAAGTGAATGGCAGATCAGTCAAATCTGCATATTACAATTGGCACAGGTTTCTGTCCTAAAACTGCTAACCTGCTTCCATTGTGCTGAATACAGTTTATGGCAGGGTACAGTCGTCCTCTTTTACAGGTGCTGGTACTTCTTCGTTTATGCATATTGTTGATTGGCATACATTACACAGGTGCAGTGTGCCTGCCAGTTTAGTCCTGCCTGCACCATGACTCGTTATTAGTGTACAGTGTCTAAGTATTATAGGTGGCTGTTTTTTTGCTTTGTGTAAATTCCTTATATAAGGTATCTGCAGTGATGATTATAATAATTATTACACTTTTTAACTCATGCTGACATACTTGTTTGGCATCCAGTTTGGGGTTTCGGGGAGCTAGGACCTACCCCAGACAACCATTCTACAAATATTTAAAAATTCTTAAGAAAATAGTATTGTATGTTTGAATTCATGTTCTTTGTAAGAGTGTTTCAGTGAGAGCGTTACATCCTGGCAGCGAAATTACATTCTGGCAATCTGTTTTACTGTTATGATTATTTGTTGTATTATATGTTCATAATTTTCCCTTTTCCATTACATGCATTGCATGTGTTGCCTGCATGGCACTGCTGCCAGACAGAGAATGATGGAGTGTTACAGGACAGGGAGTGATTAGGCTCCGTCAGTCCTTAATCACTGGGGGGCTGGTAGTCCCAGAGTAGATCCTGCTCTCTTTTGGTGCCAAAGTGATGAGACGGGGCAGTGCTCCTGACACCCTGGGGACCTCACGGCACCACCGTCAAACCACGTCCTTGGAAAACAACATGTGTATATGAGTACAAGTGGCTGCACTTCAGGCAATAGATCCTGTTGCGTGCCCTCTATCCAATCTAGTCCCCTCCCTCAACACTGAGCTTCTGTCCTCTCTCCTGTACTCTCTCATTCTCATTCACCTCTCCGGGGGTTTAGGGTTGATAATGACAGAGCTCTTAGCTCTTAAAGGGATTGTATTGATCTCCTCACCTTGCTGCACATCAATACAGACCACTGCTCCAGCCAAAGAAGGGAAAAATGAGAATGCTTTCATTTCTAATAAGTCCTCTCATATTTTAGCATACTAATCTTCACCTTCCCAGAAGCTCTGCTTGGTATTAAACTGCACAGTTTTTGGACATCATGCATTGAATTGTAAGAAATCACCTCTCCCAAGGTGAAAAATCTTCTCTGCTGTTTTAGATAGGAAATGTGACAAGCAACCAAAGAACGCTTGACTTTACAACACTTGGCTGAAAGCCAAAGGTCAACATGCAGAACGCTTAGCTGTTAGCTGTTGTTTCAAGCCAAAAGCAATCAAGCCATTCCATGACTAAGATGAGTAAGATTGCAGTGTGTCTCTTTTGTGGGTTTTGTGTAGTGCCTCAAACACGAGACTGCCCTGTTCAGAGACCTGTCGAGGATTAGCAACCTAAAAACCTTTATTTTACCAGAATGTCAGAGGGTGAAGCGCATATTTGTTGTTCACAAACTTGGGGTTTTCACCGTTTAAGAGATACATTCTTTGTGCGCTTTCCTGCCAGATGAACTTTTTAATTGTTCTTAGAACTGTGCCCCCTTTGTGACGACAGTTGCAGTTCTTCGAATGCTCCAGTGTATAGGAACATTCTAGCTCCTACTTCAAGATAGGTGAAATAATGTATTTATAAGTGTATAGTGTATAGTGACTGGTACAGACGTGGAGCTCTTCCGTCATCTTTAAATATACTTTTACACCATTAGCCATATAAACAACAGACATTATTCAATAAGTAATAATAATTAATAATAAGTTAAGTATAGAAAATAGTTTTGATAGAAGATACCCTATTTCCAATATTTCCTACTCAAACATTTCTGGCGCATATATGCACACATGCTAATCAGAGTTGAAAACATCGCTAAGCTGAATTTTTAAAGTCTAAAGTTAGAAATGAAAAGCCATTTGTGACCCAAAACAGTAGACTGGCTAGACAAGTCAGAATGTGCATCACTTTGAACTTCTCCCAAGATCTGACTCTGTCACGCCTATGCACATAAACATGGGCAGACACAGACCTGACAGGGATGTTCAAAATAATATAAAGACTGTGTTGTTAAAAATGAGATGTAATGTTATATCTAATATACTCTACACATTTGTTGCCATACTCCAAACATTTGAGGATGGAACCCAGGTAAGATGACCTGGTGATACCACTGGCTTTATCTCTCTGCCATATATTGATTGCTGCATGTCACTAGCTTGCAACTTACTGCAATATAGCTAATGATGAACTAGCATAGTAGTATCACACTGACCTTATAGATTCAGCTTGTTTACAGCCAAGAGGCCAGGATTATTTCATTTCTGTATATAGGCTGATACTTTGATTTTGCTATTGCACTGAAAAATACAATCCATTCATTTTGGTTTAATCTACAAGCATAAAGCAAGCAGTTCATATAATGCATTACTGTGATCTAAACAGAGCCAGGCTGAATCCCATGACCTGCAGTTTCACCCAAGAGAGGTTCAGCTCCAGTCGTCTGTAGAATCTGTCCTCTGTGGTACACTGATGGATGCCTCTGTCTCTCGGGAATTAAGAATTCTCCCGCATGATCTTATGTTACTAAATTATACACAGGCAGTTTTGTGGGTAATCCAAGCCTCCATTTAAATGGACTGCCCTCTCTCTGAACCAGGCAGTGAGGAAAACCCCATCTTCTGGACTTATTTCTTGCACCCTCAGCACAGGCTTGGGTTGTGTGGGAAAAAAAAGGCAGCAGACTGCGTTCACATTATTTTACAAATCAGTACAATCCAAAGGTAATTGGGCAGTGGTACTATTTATCCTGGTTTAGCACCAACATTCCTGCACATGATAGGAACTCCGGAGTGTTCACTGTAATATCTGCGCTGGTAGTTACAGACATACTGTATATGTAGTGTGTGTCACCTCTTGTGTGACACACAACTCACGCAAAATCCATTTGTATACTGTCACTGGTCACTTTATTAAGTACACCTTGCTACTACTAGGTTGAACCTTCTATTGCCTTTAAAACTGCCTTAATTCTTTGTGATATTGCTTCAACAAGGTCCTCTAGAGTTTTGTTCAAAATCTCTCTCTCTCTCTCTCTCTCTCTC